>JAHBCN010003606.1:73301-99318 GCA_019359885.1 Listronotus oregonensis | reverse complement strand
AAGGAGTTGCAAATACATATTTGTTTTATGTAAAGAAGTTATTTATATTAATATAGAAAAGTATGTGGGTAAAGATCGGCCTTTTTTCGCCCATCATATTTGTGAAAATTCAAAGTTTCATTTTAGTTCAATATTCACGAATATGATGGAATATGATATAATTCAATGCATGAACTAAAATTCAATTTTCTAAAATTGTGCTTTCTTTTAATTTAAAATACAGTTTTTTAGTTCATATTTGATAAATCGATCAAATAAAAAAACATTTCAATTATTTTCAGGTGCTCTGACGAAGTCTCAATTCCCCGTGTTCACCATCTACGCCCAAAAAAGCTGTTTAGGTGTAAAACCCTGCGAAAGGGCGTGGTGCATCGACAGGGTGCAAAACTACAGACTAACAGGATACGTCAAAAGCCACCAAATCGTCGGTTCGCGACAGGAATGTTTCGAGATGTGCCTGGGAGAAAGTGACTTCCCTTGCAGGTAAGTTGTCAAACCTTGACATATGTTATAGTTTATGGAAATACCTATTTTTGGGCGATTGTTTATTTATAAGTATTAATGTACGATTTTCTATTAATAAACCATTATAGTAAATGCAACTAAAAATGCACAAAACAAAACATCGAGTTTACCCTGTCACTCGAATAAGAGAATGAGCATTTTGGACTCTCGAAGATATTAAAAAACTAGCTCACCGAAACATCTGCAACTTTGCGAAAAGTTTGGGAATTAAAAGGATCAATCAATAACACTTTTTCCTCCGCCGGCAGGAAAGTGAAATGTGCAGGGTCTTGATTATATTTACGTGGCATCTGGAGCCTTTATTTTTGGAGATAGAAAAAAATGTTTTATATAAAAATTGTAGTTTTTTTTTCCATATTATCTTTTGAAATTATCAGTAAAAAAAATATCGCGATAAAAAAATTAAAAATATATAAGAAACTTCAACTTTTTTACATGGAACACCCTGTATATTATGCGCTGCAACGAAAGATCTTTTTTTTTAATTTCAAATATATATGCATTGATGATATTTGGGTCAACTATTTTTGAGATATTCTAGCTTAAGTTATAAATAAATTGAAAAAAAAAATCATACTAGTATCAAGAAAGCCATGAGAACAATAAAATGGTTATAATAAATTTGACGTCTCGATATTGTAAAAAGTTAAACTTAATCATTTTAACTATTAAGAATATTTTTTATTGCTTTCTTGTCGATGGGCTATTCAGAAGAACCAAAAATCGCTATTGTGCGTCTTTTTCATGGCAACAATAATATAACGACAGTGCAAAGGGAATATTACCTATTATATCCTTAACAACAAGTACCATCTATAAACACTATTAAATACATAGTAAGAAAGTTTAGTGAACAAAAAAACTTCAAAATAAAGAAAAGGACTGTAGCATGAAATAAAAACAAAAATTTGGATATCCTTGTTTTTTTCCAGGATAATTATTATACTTTTTCCATTGGGCTAGCACTATTTTTTTTAAATAATTTTAGAAAATCCTGAAATATCAATTTTGGATGCGGCATCTGAATTTAATAAAACAGATTATAAAATTTATTCAACCTTAAAATTTTACAAATTGTATCCTTATAACTTTATGTCCGTCGAGAATCTTTCTAAACAAAACATGCAGGACCGATCTGAGTATGCATTGAAAATAGCTAGGTTTATGCAGCAGGATGTAAAGTTTTTAAATAAAATTCTATTTACCCACGAGTCTTTCTTTACTACAGCAGGCACGTTTAATCGTAAAAATAAGCATTATTGGTCCAGAGAAAACCCTCACCAAATTCATCAACATAACAATTTTATTATTTCCATGGCTTTCTTGATACTAATATAAAACTTTTTTGCAATTTATTTATAATTTGAGCCAAAATATCTCACCAATGGTTAACTCAAATATCATCAATGTATATAGATTTGAAATCAGAAAAAAAGATATTTCGTTGTAGCGCATAATATGCAGGGTGTTCTATTTAAAAAAATTGAAGTTGCCTATATTTTTCCATTTGTTAATGCGATATTGTTTTACTGAAAATTTTAAAAGATAATACGGAAAAAAACTACAATTTTTATATAAAATTTTTTTCTATATTCAAAAATAAAGGCCCCAGATGCCACGTAAATATACAAAGACCCTGTAAAACTCCGGCGGAGGAAATATAAAACTTCGCGGTCGTCTACACAGTTGAGTAGTGACGGATTTACTGACGTTTGAAAAAAAGGTTTTTACCAACTATAAGTGATTTTTAATAACTAACAAATAAAACTTAAAATGTCCATTAATTTGTTAAATATTGACCCTTGTTATTTCCAAATAATCTGGCTACGTTAAAACTACTTGTTTAATATTTCTATGTCTTTTAAACAATGCCGTAAAAGAACCTTTGTTTGCTCTAACAACAAAACGACGCATAATCTTTACATACATAAAAACTCCCGGTAAATTTTTCTTATGTGAAAAAACGCCGGCGTGCGGTTTCGAGATCGTGTGAAACGGGTATAATTCTATCTTCCTGGTTATACTTCGTATAATTAAATTTCTATTAATAATGTTTATGATGACTAGAAAATTAGTGCTTGAAAATGGTATTCATTGCGCGATATAATCGTTTTTACAGTTTTTCTCGTGATGGAGATGTGGATTGTGAGTATTTTCCGTATTTTTCCGGATAATAACGTTTGGGGCGAACTAAATATACATTTTAAAGCGATAAATTTGACTATATATTCCAGTAAATTATAGGGATGGATCAAATATATAGGGTAACTCAAAAAATACATGCCCTTTGCAGGCATGGCAGAATCCTTGGCCAAAAATATAACAAAAATTCTATATATATAATATTATTATATATATATATATATATATATATATATATATATATATATATATATATATATATATATATATATATATATATATATATATATATAAAAAAAAAAAAAAAAAATAATAAGGTCCAAAAATAAACATAAAAGTCTATACGAATATGGTTTGCGTTCGTTTACATTTTGCGGCCTAAACTCATTTTCCCTATTTATTTTTTTAACTAATAAGCCCCAAACATTTTCCATGACATTTAAATTCGGACTACGTGCGGGCCACGGTAAAACCCTGATGCGCTGTTCTTCCATCCATTTATCGACTTGCCGGGCCGTATGAACGGGACACTTATCACACAGTACAGAAGGAAGCTTGATATTCTGTAGTAGATCTATATATAGCTCCGCATTGAACCTTCCTTCGATAAAATAACATACACCGAGTCATTGTGCACTCAGCCACCCCCAAACATTTACCGAAAATCGCCCACTAATTCTGTTCTTTTGGGTATATTTTTCATCAAATCTAGTGATGAGCAAAGCAAGACCAAGACCAAGACCGGACTAGTCTTGGTCTTGGTCTTGGTCTTGCAAGCCTGGTCTTGGTCTTGGTCTTGCAAGCCAAAGGAAGGTCTTGTTCTTGGTCTTGCACCTCCCAGTCTTGGTCTTGGTCTTGGTCTTGCTGCAAGAGTCTTGCTGGTCTTGCTTTTTTTGGTAGTAATAATTTAAAGTAAGTAATCTTAAAAAATATATATAATTTTTAATACCTAGAAATAAATAAAGATGGCGACCATATTTTTTGCATTAAATTTTTAAAATATACTGATTTTAAACTTACACGTACATTTGAATTATTTGATTAAAAAGCATATTTTAAATGTGGGGGTTTATTTATTTATAGCGCTTCATTTTTAGTTAAATTGTGGCACATAGAAACATTTTAGTCATAGGAATTATTTTTTTTTAAAGACGCACATAAAATTAAAACAAATCTGTGTATTGTGTGAGCAGAAAAAAACTTGTAATTTCAACCAGATGTGAAATTTCCGTGAAAATAATTCTAATATGTAAACATTGATTTCTGATTCAAAAAAAAGTCATTCAGGAATATTTTCAGTTCATATAAACTTTTTATCTTTAAATTAGTCAAACATTTGCCAAAGTTGGCACAAATACTTTATAAACATTCTGCTTATACAAGGTAGCTCAAAAGTGTGACAAGGCTCGATATCTCCGAAACTGTTCATGATGGTGAAAAACTGATCATATAAAAATTATGGAAAAAAAAGGACGTAAAATGTGAAAGTATTTTCTATTTCAAAATTTTCCAAAAATCCACTGCCACTCAAGAAAACTTCGTAATTTTTAGCTTTTAACCTAAAATAAAAAAAAAATATGGCGAAAAATCCCTTTAAAAAATCACCACCCTGTATATTATGCTAAAAATTGTTAAACTGTCATATAGAAACAATATCAACGTATATGGTTTTTAAATATCGTTTTCCGTCTAAACCGCATGTGATATTTAAAATTTATTTATATAAAAAATATGACATAAAAATAATATTTTGTATCATCCCATCTCTTTTACATTTATATCATAGTTTTGAGAAGCAATTTAATGGTGCCACTTCTTACAGTGTAAAACAAAAATAATGTTTTTCTGTATTGTGGAAATTTTTGATCCACCCTGTAAGTGGCATCACTAGATGGCTAATTAAAAAAAGCATTAGGAATATAAAAGTCATTTTTAGCTTCTATAACTTTTGTGTACCCCTATTTTTTCTGTCGTGAACGGTTTCGGGGATATCGAGCTTTGTCGGACCATTTTTGGTCACAATCTTATTATTTTTGAAACATGTTATTGAATTGACCTGTTATCGTTGTTAGAAAACTGTATAAAAGAACAAGGTGATTAATTTAAATATTATTATTTAATTAAACAAACCTGTTACTTAATAAATAATTGTCTTACTTGGCAGTTCGTTTTGTGTCACGCCTGTATAAAATACCTCTGTATATTAAATATAAATATTAAATAATATAATATTAAAAAAAATAGCAAAAGTGCAAGAGTCTTGCAGGTCGGTCTCGGTCTTGCGTGGTCTTGCACTCCTCGGTCTTGGTCTTGCGTAGTCTTGCACTCCTCGGTCTTGGTCTTGGTCTTGGTCTTGCATATCCCGGTCTTGGTCTCGGTCTTGCAAGCGAAAAGCCGGTCTTGGTCTTGGTCTCGGTCTTGGTCTTGCTGCAAGACCAAGACCAAGATCGCAAGACCAAGACCGGTCTCGCTCATCACTAATCAAATCATTTTAGCACGACTGAAACACTTTTTCATCAAAAAATCGGAGGTTCCAAGTAAAATTGTAGAGCAATTCCAATGCGTTGTTCTTTATTTGCATTTGTTAAAAACGGTTTTAAGGCAGCCGGATGGCAGCACAATTCGTCAAGTTTATTACAAAAATGCAGTTAAAATTTAATATAAAAGTGCATTGATAGAAAAAAGATTAATTTGTTTCATTTAACCAAGTTAGGAAATCAAGAACTAACTAGATTTAAAAGAACGCTTAAATTATATCGTCCCACAATTAATAAGCTACGCAATTGATAAATCCACTTTTAGTACAAGTTCATTAGTTGTTAGTATCGACGATATAAGCATCATTATTTCGCGATTGGTAATAACCTTCCAGAAATTGCTTATAGATACTTGACTAGTTTGTATTCACAACAGTGCTGCTAAGAATTCCGTCATTAGCTACAGTGTTGGCAATTACCCGATTATAAATTATGTCTTTAGGAACATATTAGATTACTGCAAAATAATCAGTATACATCTAGGTAAGCGAATGAATTTGATACGGTTTAATTATCAGTATAATAATACAGGGTATTATAAAAATGGTTTAATATACGTAGCTTGCTAAAAAAGCCTTGTCGTATGTACAGGGTGACATATTGGAGCGCATTTATAAGATATTCGTATGAGAAAAAATCTAATAAAGGCCAAGAGTTGGAAATTATTTTCGAGTTTGTAAACGTCATGAGGTAACAACAACCAAGTAAAAAATGAGATTTTTATAAAAATTTGTCTAATGAAAGTATCGATGATACATTTTCATATTTATTGACCATTTCCATTTTTCTAAAACGTTTGTTCTATCTATCAAAAAAAGAGTTGGGGTTAATTGTTTTTTAAACAAACAAATTCTCCCGTTTCTTTTGACCGATTTTGACAACTTAAGTCATATAAGGCTAATTTCATAAAAACGCTTATTTGGTTTTTAATTTTGACTTTAGCTAACACCGTAGATTAACTTGGTAGCAAATTTTTGATTTTTTCAAAAAAATAATGTAATGATATTAATTTTTATATTTTAAAGAGATTTTTCTATAGTTTATATAGAATTATTATCTACCTTCTTAATATTGACCAAAATATAATGTTATTACATTAAATGACGCCAATGTTTTTTATCAAAAAAAATCAGTTTTGTAATCGTTATTATGCTAAATTAACTCTTGACTTTTTTTCGTTAAAAAACGGATTGAAAAAAATAAAATAGGTTTACATACTGTTTACAATGATAATTTATAAGGTAACAGTATGTGAACCTATTTTATTTTTTTAATCCAAAACCGTTTGTCTAACGAAAAAAAGTCAAGAGGTTCTTTTTGTTAGCAACTAATAAGCGATTACAAAACTGATTTTTATTTTGATAAAAAACAGTGGCGTGCCATTTTTTAATGTAATAACATTATATTTTGGTCAATATCAACGGTTCAAAAAAAGGTAGATAATAAATTCTTTACATTAAACTATAGAGAAATTTATCCTCTTTTAAAATATATAAAAATTAATATACCATTACATTTGTTTTTTTGAAAAAAACTCACAAATTTGATACCATTTCAGTTAATGATCTGCGGTGCAGCATAAGTCAAAAATTAAAAACCAAATAAGCGTTTTGTAATGCAAATTATGCTCTTTCATATGAGCCTAGTTGCTAAAATCGGTCAAAAAAACGGGAGAAATCTTGGTTTGCTTAAAAAACAATTGAACTTCCCCCACCGCTTTATTTTGATAGATAGAACAAAACGTTTTAGACAAAAAATGTAGGGAAATGGTCAGTAAATATGAAAATGATATCATTGATATACTTTCATTAGACAAAATTCTATAAAAATCCCATTTTTCTACTGGGTGTTGGTTGTTACGCCCTCTAGCGGACGTTTGACAAACTCGAAAATAATTTCCAGCAATTTCTCTTGGCGACTTTTATTATGATTTTTTTTTCTCAAATCTATACGACCAATATCTTATGAGATATGGCCGCTCGCTACCCTTAACTGATCACCCTGTACAGTAACGGCCATTAAATCCTGGGCAATTCTTTTTCCCTTTTGTAAAATAGGCTTATGCCACCTACTGAATATAAATATCTGTTAAAAACCTAATAAAGAAACAGGTGTCCGTTGTCAGTGTCTAAAAATAGTTTCTAAAATGCCAAACTTAACTTTGGATCAAGAAGTATTAATTATTCATTATATTGAGCAGAGAGGTTGGCCCGAGAGGGATGTGGCCGAAGAGCTTAACATCCCAAAGAGTACTATTCATTTTGTTTAAAAAAATGGCAGGAAACACACTCCTTCGAGAGAAGAGCTAAAAGTGGTCGCCCCAAACCATCGAATCAAGAACAAGACAATAATTTAGTTAATGTTTTGAGAAACCAACCATTTTAATCTGTAGTTACAGCAAAAACGAAAGCAATTTTCCAGCATCGGTTAGAACAGCACGGCGAAGAATAAGGCAAATATCCGAATTGCGCTGCCACCCGGCAGCCTTAAACGATTTTAAAATGCAAATAAAGAAACGCATTGAATTTGCTCTACAATTTTAATTGGAACCTCCGATTTTTTGGGAAAATATAATATTTACCGATGAAAGTGTTTCAGTCGTGCTACAATGGGATACTTAAGGTATACAGCAGCTGGATTCCGTGCATTATAGAAATCTATTATTCGACTCGTTTCTATACCACCCGCATTCTGCGCTCAAAAATTATCGCTTGATGTCGACAACAAATCTCGCTACAAAGCGTGGCCTATTGACATGTCGTTTTCTATTTAAATTGTCAAGATTGACATGTATTTGTTAACATAACCTAAATATTATTATTTATTAATATTTTAGTAACCATAATCCTCTTGGGTTGCTAGTATGTTTAATTGATTAATCGGCAGCATAATATTCTAATCTCAATTTACAAATTCCTTTAATTTACCTTCTTCTTTTAATCCAAAGAACCAAACTAATTTTATCACACAATTTAAATTTACACCCAAAATGCCAAAGCCAAAATGACAGCCGACAAAACTTAAGATAAAATGTAACTAGAAACCACCAAATGTTTTCCGTATGAATAGTACATTGCCGGAAATGTCCGAAGTGTAGTCGATAGTACCACGGAATACTAACGAAAGCAATTATCGCTACTGGGCATAGATGTCGATTGTAAATATCTAGATGTAGAAATTTTATTGCAGGAATCGGGCCGCAGGCCTCAAGAAAATTTGATAAAAATATAAAAAGGACAAAGTAGTGGCGATTTTCATTAAATGTTTGGGGTGGCTGAGTACAAGGACTTGTTGGGTTTTTTATCGAAGGAAGGTTCAATGCGGAGGTATATATAGATCTACTACAGAATATCAAGCTTCCTTCTGTACTGGATCGATTTCCGGACAGAAATTTTATTTTTCAGCAAGATAAGTGTCCCGTTCATACGGCACAGCAAGTCGATGAATGAATGGAAGAGCAGCGGTAAATGCTTGGGGCTTAATAGTTAAAAAAAATAAATAGAGAAAATAAGTTTAAGCCGCAAAATGTAAACGAACTTAAGGATAAAATTTTAGAGGCGTGGAATAAGTTACGAGGAAATCCGGGCTATGGTCCATTCGATGCCTGTCTTAGAAAAAAAACGGGGCCACAATGAAATATTAAATTTGTTTGGAATGATATTTAAGTTTGTTTGTTTTTATATAACATAAATATTTTCTTTTACTTTATTTATGAAAAACAGGTTCGTCGTGGATTTTAAAGTATAATGAAGTTTTTTCTTCGTTTTTAGAACTATTAGTATCATTACTATTATAAGTACTACAAATAAAAGGATTTAAATCTAAAGTGAATAATTTTTCATACGCTTCGCCATTAAGAAAATAAAAAGGAATACTGCATGGCGTATTAAAGGCAAGAAGTCCCACACGGTGTTGTGGTTAGGCACAGTTAGGTATTTATTTATAAAATTGCTTCGTAATAATTTCCAGGTAATAATATAAAACAAAAACGAATGGTTTAATAAGAAGCGAAATTAATTTCCTTTTAAAAGTAGAAAATATTATGAAATCGCTATGGTTATGTATTTGCATACATATAGCGTCAAAAATTAGTATATCTGAAGAAATAAACTCTTCGTATGAATTTCCTTTTATTGTCATTACCATTTATATAGCATAAAATGAAATGGACATCCTTATTATCATTTGTAGTCTTATCCGGTTGCAACCCAAATGTCTTTTTTTTGATTTATGTAATAAATTGATTAAATTTATTTTTTACATACCCACAAGACCAAATGTATTTACTTTTATAAAAACCACTATTTTTCCTGCACGTCCGTTTTTTGTAAAATTTATTTTCAAAATTATTACCTTTATATGAGCAAAACTTTTCTTCTAATAACACTGACCAACATTCTAAAACTTTTTTTGCCTCCCTGGGAAAGATTGTGGCTGGATTTTTTATATTTTGGCCTGCTAATCCAGATCTGGCTTCCAGATTTCGATATCAGCCTTCAATAATGAGGGAGAGACACATGTTTTGATATTAAGCAAAATTCAATAAAAACTCACTTTAATACTGATTTATTAATTTAAAAAATAAAAAGGTATGATACATTTTAGTAACAGTTAATTTATGTTCAGTATAAACATTTTCAAGTGTTATTTATTTTAATATTCATTTCCTTGAACTCTTCCTTTTATAAGAAAGACTGGATGTGTCTCGTATTAGGGTCCAGCAATAGTCGGCTAACATATTCGGGCTCCACTTTCCAGTATATCTTTTCTCTATCAATGCGATGTCTTGGTGAAATCGTTCCCCATGCTCGTCCGATATAGCTCCTAGATTTTCAGGAAAAAAGTCCAAATGGGAATGGAGAAAGTGAAGTTTTAGGGACATGTTGCATTTAAAATATGATAGGCCGTGAGCAGTTCTTCCACGAGTTCACGATAATTTTCTGACTTGGTGTTTCCAAGAAAATTTTTGCAAACACTTTCAATTGCATTCCATGCCCGTCTTTCATGGTCACTTAAAATGTCCGTGAAGTTGGCATCTTTAAAGAGTTGCCTAATTTGGGGACCAACAAAAATTCCTTCTTTAATTTTGGCTTCACTTATACGTGGAAATTTCTCTTTTAAATAGTTGAAAGCATTTCCGTTTTTATCCAGTGCTTTTACAAAATTTTTGATCAATCCTAACTTTATGTGAAGTGGAGGTAAATATATTTTTCTTTCTGAACTAACGGTTCTCGGGTCAAATTTTTAACTCCAACTTCTATTTTTTCACGTGGAGGCCAAACCTTTATTTTATAATGTTTGTCTCTTGCACGGCTGTCCCACTCACACAAAAAGCAGCAGTATTTTGTGTATCCTGACTGCAGTCCTGTCAATAACGCTACCACTTTCAAATCTGCACATATATTCCATTTGTGATCTTCGTACTTTATACATCTGAGTATCATCTTCAGATTGTCATATGTTTCTTTCATATTTACCGAATGAGCTATAGGAACGGATGGATGTTCATTTCCATTATAAAGTAAAACAGCTTTTAGACTTGTTTTAGACGAATCTATGAATAGTCTCCATTTATCGGGCGTATATGGTAAGTTCAGTTCGACCATTAGGCCAGGAATATCATGGCAAAATACTAAATCACCGTCCGCTGCAAAAAAATTTGTGAGAGTAGATTCCCTTTTTCTATAGATGGACACCTTAACTCCTTTTTCCAAGAGGTTCCACTGCTGCAGGCGGGATCCGAGAAAATTCCCTTTTTTTTTTCGGGAGGTCCAAGTCACGAACAAGGTCATTCAATTCACCTTGAGTGATTAAATGGGGTGTATCGGGCAAATCAATGGAATAGGGATGTAGCTTGGTCCGGCTTCTGGCGAAGTACTTCGGGGTCTGATTCCGAATCCAAACGTGTAACTCTCCCGGTGGTTGGGGAATGGGTAATGGTTTTCATGGGGTACTGGTCGCATTGCAAAACGGAACATTGGGATACTGAATGCTACGCTTAGTTTTGCTAGTAATTCCTTTGATATTCGTCATGCAAAAATAACAATCATCTACGTGATTACGAGGTTCCCAACCATTGGAACTGCAAATGGATAGATTTTGCGTACCTTTTTGCCATCCCGTCAATGTTCTCGAACACGAACTGCAACACACTTTTGGGGGCCCCGGACTTATCGATCGCCAACTTTACATCAAAAATACAGTTAATGGGTCGTTTATTACCCCTCTACTAGACCCTTCCGGAACGGGCTAAAAAAAAATTTTGGGGGTTAGTTGTATATTAGTATAAGTCAAATATTACAAATCACACGATTTTTTATAGGGAGGATTTTCTGTTAGAAAAGTGTAATAGACCTATATATTTTCTCTCAGTTGGCATCTGTCACTAAACACTAATATTCTGTTTTATCCCCACTGCGATTCTATCGTCTTCACTACACAAAAAGAGTCAGATTTTTACTTAGAAAAATTTGACGGTCTTCATATAAAAAAAGGACCTTTAATTTGGACTGTATAATATTGCGGTTTTTTTCATATGTTAGGGTGTTTCTCAAGGGGGTTTCCCCCCTTAACTTTTTTTTTTTTTTTAAGATGGGAAAATGAAATTTTGCCATGTCGATATATGACCTAAAAATCATTTAATGATTTCAATTGTTTCTGACGATTTGGTTTCCCCGAAAATGACCTCAACTTTTGAATTTTAAATGGAACACCATGTATTTTCACCTTTTTTAGAAACTGACATGCTAAATACAATGACACCTCATATGTCAACTTTTGACATTTTATTTTAAAAAAATATTTCTTTTTAAAAAAAATTCCATCTAGAGTGCCATGACGTCGTTAAAACAACCCATTTGAGTCCAGGAGGCGAAAAAAAATAGTTTTTAGGGTCCTTGCACGCAAAATAAATGTTTATAATTTCTATGTAGTTCGATTAAATATGGGTCTAAAATTGGTGTGTAAATTAGTATACTGAAAAAAAAGTAACTTCTGAGATATTTCAAAAATAAAAGTACAAAAAATTCAAATTTTCTAAAACGATTCTGTTTGGGATAGCGTCATACTAGGTAATAATTTGCCAAATCTCCAATTAAGATGTTTGAAAAAAAAACTTGAAATACCTATTTGATATGTGAGATGAGAAATAAACCCTTTTAAAAATCTCTGCTCTATTACTGTCATAAAACTGATAAAGAATACTTAATCAAAGTGATCTTCACAAACAAACAAACTAGATGTTGAAGAAAACCCTTTTCAGGATCACGTCCCCCTGCTTGAAGCCATAGATTCCTTAAAGCCTTATCAGATGGAACTTGAAAAAAAGTCTTTCCAGGCTATTAATAGAGGGTATTTTTGCAATGAGTAATTATACACCAACGGTAAATTTTACTCATTTTAAAAACCGAAAAAATCAATAAAAATCACACAGAACAAGAGCAACGATAAAATGAAAACAAAATTAAAAGCGAGGTTAAAAAACCGCCCAGTTCAATGCGTACATCTAGTGTACATTCCACTGTGTCATTGTACCAATGCCAAAATTGTACTACTAGCTTTGGAAAACGCAGACATTTACCAAAATGACGCTTTTAAGTAACCTAACAAAAAGGGTTTTCGCGGGCCCTTTTGAATTTCGAAGTTAAAATCGAAATATCGGAAAAAAAGCGAATTAAAAAAAAACGAAGTAGTAGGTTTTGAAGAACGTTCATAATAGTGAAAAACGACATTTTTAAAAAAAAATGTGCAGGACCTATAGGGTCCTTGCACCAAATAAATGTTTAAAATTTTTATGAGTTCATTAAATAGGGGTCTAAAATGGTGTGTAAATTAGATACTTAAACCCGGAATTTTGAGATATTTCAAAAATAAAAGTACAAAAAATTCAAATTTTCAAAAACGATTCTGATTGGATAGCGTCATCATAGGTAATAATTTCCCAAATCTCCAACTTAATTGTACTGTTTGAAAAAAAACTTGAAATACCTATTTGATTTGTGAGATGAGAAATGAACTTGTAAAAATCTCTGCTCTGTATTACTGTCATAAAACTGATAAAGAATTCTTACATCAAAGTGATCTTCAAAACAAACAAACTAGATGTTGAAGAAAACCCTTTTGGGATCACGTCCCCCCTCCCAAACCATAGTTTCCTTAACCCTTTATCAGATGGAACTTGAACAAAAGTCTTTCCAGGCATATTAATAGATTTTTTTTTGCAATGGTAATTATACACCAACGGTAAACTTTACTCATTGTGAGACACAACCGTAAATCCAATACAAATCACACAGAACAAGAGCAACGAAAAAATGAAAACAAATATTGCAAAAGCGAGGTTAAAAAACCCACCCAGTTCAATGCGTACATCTAGTGTACATCTCCACTGTGCATTGTACCAATCCCAAAAAATGTACTACTAGGCTATTTGGCAACGCAAAATTTTACCTATAAATGACGTCATTTATAAGAAAAACCTAACAGAAAGCTTTTTCGGGAAACCTTTGAATTTCGAAGTTTTAAATCGAAATATCGGAAAAAAAAGCGAATTAAAAAAAAAACAGTAGTATTTTTTGAAGAACGGTCTATAATAGTGCAAACGACACTTAAAAAAAGGGCAAGGACCTATTATCTGACGTTTTTTTAGTTTCCAGAAAGGAAAAAAACCCCAAAATTTTATTTCAAAGGATAACTCAATTTTTCCAAATGGAACGATAGGGGCTCGTTCATTTTTAAAAAAGAGCATTTTTTTGAATAATTTGATATCCACACCTAATACTTAAAGTTAAATCAACCTAAAAAAAAAAAAAATAGGATAGTAGTTGTTACTTATAAAAGTATTAAAACATCCGGGGGTGGCATTCGACTAACAAACATATCTTTAATTTTGTCAGGTAGGCTTGAAATAAACAAAAACGTTAATGGTAAACAATGCTGTTACATGGGTTTTAAAAATTAAATGCGAGTGAGTTATTTAAAGTTATTGCTGTCTTTATTAATAAGGTATTTGATTTAAATACCTATAAATATAATAATTAATAATAATAATAATATAATAATATTTATTATTCTTATAAGAGACAACTACTATGCCTATTTTTTAGCTTTTTTAGTGTTGATTTAACACCAAATATCAAGTGTAGGGTATCAAATTATTCACAAAAAAATGCACTTTTCGAATATGCTAACGAGTCACCATCGTTCCATTTGAAAAAAATAAGTTATGTCTAGAAATAAAATTTTGAAATCTTTTTACCTTTCTGGAAGAGACATAAAATACGTCAGATAATTAAAACTATTTTTTCACGCCTACGCCTCCTTGACTTAAAATTGGTTGTTTTAACGACGTCATGGCACTCTAGATTCAATTTTAAAAAATTAAATATTTTAAAAGAAAAATGTCAAAAGTTGACATATGGGGTGTCATTGTATTTAGGATGTCTTTTTCTATCGAATAGGTAAAAAAAATACAGGCTTTTCCATTTAAAATTTAAAAGTTGAGGTCATTTCCGGTGAAACCGAAAATCGTCAGAAACAATTGAACACGTCATTCAATGCATTTTTAGGTCACATATTGATGAGCTAAATTTCGTTTTTCCATCTTAAAAAATAAAAAAGTTATAGGGGGGAACCACCTTTGAGAAACACCCGGTATAGAAGAAATACCTTTTCGACAAAGCGTTATAAAATAAAAGTATGATAATAACAAAAAAATAATAATAAATTATACAGGGTGCCCCAGAATATGTGAGCAATCTCTCGGAATCTGATAGAAAACCTAAAAATATTATGACAAGTTCCCATAAACTTTTTTCCTACGACCCTCCCCTACGGAAATACAGGTACATAACGGACGCCCCTGGAAATCGTTTTTTTAATAACTTTTAAAATACTGGGAGTAATTTAGTATTTTTTGAAATTGAAGGTTACTAGATAAGTCTTCCTAAAATGAACATTAAATCATATTTGACTTATTTAGTTTGCCAGGGACGGACTAGCTCTGACACAATAATAGCAATTTTTTAACACCCTGTATGATAAAGGCTCAACAATATTATTTTTGGATAGCTTTAACCTTAAACTAAAAAAAAAGATATTCTTGATTGACATCGATAAAAATTAACTGTTTACGAGAAACAAAATATTATGATTGGTAAAGTTTTTTACATTATACAGGGTGATTTTTAGTTGAACGTTAATATTTAAGGAGACAATTTTTGGGTCCATTTTAAGAAGAAAACTTTATATGGCCGTATGTCCTAAACGTTTTAATTTTTGAGATACAGGGTGGTAAAATTTTTAATAATAAAACATTTATTATTAATATCTATAATACCGCTTTAAATATTTCAAAAAAAATTAACATACATGTACTATGTATAAAGAAGCATTTTTTAGTGTACCACATTTTTCTTTATTTCCACCAGACATTTTTCTAGGTGAAAACCGTACGTCGGACTAAAAAAATCTCAAGATATTAAATCTGCTTATCGACATCGACATAAATTCCCAAAAATTTAGTACATAATATGTCGAAGTATGTTGTCTGAAAATTTGTTGATCCAGTAAATATTCTCAAAGATATACGCATATTTGTAAGAACCTCTTCAAACGCTAGACCCGTATTTTGAAACTTCAAACGCGTTTATCTCGAAACTATGTTTTCAATGTCGGTAAGCATGATTTCTCCGAAACGGCTTTACTGATCGGTTTAAAATTTTACACAATTTTCTTAGATATATTTCCCAGGTACTAATCAAAGAAATAAGATTTCTGAAAATCATTTTGAATTTTTTTAACCAATTGAAGTTGGAAATTTCTTCGAAAATCGCATTTTTTTTTTAAAGCTGTCATTTTGTCAAAATCAAAATTTTGACTATTCCTTCGATTAATACCTGCATTCATCTATCCGCTAAATACATTTTTTTAATTTTTTTTTAAATAACCTAAACCAAAGATATCTTGCTTACCGCCGGACACCTTTTTTTAAAGAAATCCAGGAGATCGTGAACAAGGCCAAAATAAATGGGTATTCTTCAAAACGAACAATGGGGTTTTAAAGCTTAAGAAATCCGCTACATGTTGATATATTTCTTACATTTGTTAAACAGAATGCCTCTTTATAAAAGATTTTAAAAATACCTTTTTCGAGTTTCCAAATAAGGGATAATCCCTTAAGTGCACATTTGAATGGTAAAATATTGGTTTTAGTTATATTAAAAGATAGTTACACCATGATTTGGGTTTTAAAATATCATTTTCAAACAACATAACTCTAAAATTGACCCTATTAGTGTTACTCTATTTTCAGTGTAACACAAGCCAAAAAAATATATAACTTTTTCTTTTTGAAATAATTGCAAGATAATACTGTAAAAAAACATATTTACAATAATAGTTCAGTAAATAAAGGGACAAAGCTGTAAATAAATCTGTACAGTTTTTCCTTGTGGCGCAATTTTTTGGTCTGCGAGGATGCGAGCGAAAAAAGTTTATCAACATTAAAGGAAAGGGCTCAAAATGGCCCCTTAAGGCCCGAAAAATGGATTTTTTCGCCAAAATATGCGAATTGGATAATTTTTGTTTTGACAATAAATGTAGATCGCCTTGTAATCTACAAAAATGGTCCTTATAATTTTTTTAGAAAAATCGATAGTTTTCGAAATAACGGGACCCAAAAGTCCCCTCATTTCGGCTGCCGCTCTACCGCCAGAATGCCGCTATCTTCATGGATTCACTTATAAACGGGCGGACGAATAGTTACATTACTCGGGCAATAATGTACATTTTTTAATCATTCAAAGTTCATCCAAATGGAAAAACCCGTACCTATCATTGCATATGAGTTTGGGTCCATTCTGATTTTTCTAGAGTATTAAAAAAAGCGTTTAAAGTTTTTTTTCACAGTATTTTGAGAGTATCTCATTATTTTTTAGAAAAAATGGTTTGTTATTAACATTTCTTTTTTATAATAAGACCTTAGCAAGTGTTCAATGATCCCAGAAAATTTCCCTCACCATCTTTCTTGCGCTTTGATAAAAAATTGTTTTGCCCATCTGCATTTTGTAGTTAGAAAATAGTACTACCACATCTATCCAGTGTGGAATGTTATGGATTTTTCAACGGCCGTTTTTGCGAAAAATATTGGTGTTGCGAAAAAAATAGTAAGAAGCATTTTTGTAGATTTTGAGGTGATCTTCATTTTTTGTCTGAACAAAAATTCTCTAATTCGCATATCTTGACAGATATTCGCGGAAAACTTATTTTTGGGTCTTTGGGGGGCCAATTTCAGCGGATTCCCACGTCGGAATCGTGATAAACTTTTTTTCGCTCGATAGCATCCCCGAAGACCTAAGAATTGCGCCACAAATGAAATCTGTACAAATTTATTTACAGCTTCGGGTACTTTCAGGTCTTCAGTTACCTTATTTTTCTTTGTAAATTGCTTTATTTCATCTTAAAAAAACTTTTATACTTGTTTCCAAATACGTACTTCCAATAATTATAGTACAACCAATACATCCACCAAAGGAATCCAGTGTCATTCACAGGTTCTTAAACTCTATCCTTACCGGAAGCACCTTATAAGGATTGCAGTACTTAAAAATAAATGTAAAACCTATGTAACTTAGTATTATCGGGTAATTCTAAATATACCAATTTAGTGTTTAAATCATCTTAAACTACCATTAGACAAGATTTGAGATGGTTAATGATTGGTTACAGTTCCCAAATTTGGTTACTGATAGTAATCTGTTTTAAGATGATTCCGGAATTGCTTAATTATATGCCAAAGTATATTTTTAGAACTGAATTAATTTTTGGTTTTAAGAATTCTAAAACGGTCAATGATTTTCATAGTATTATAGTTATTATAGTTTGGCAATTGAAATCAGAATTTAAACTGACTATAAGGAAATAAGGAACAAATTCGTACGAGTCACTTTATGAGATTAATTATGGTTTTTGGGTGTCTCAATATAAAAAATTATACAGTATGACATGTAGCGCCATCTTGCTGGAACCACATATCCTCTAAATCAAGCGTATCCAAATGTGGACATAAAAAATTGTCGTCATCGTTCACCATTTACTGTAACGAAATCTCCAACCTCAATTCTTAACAAAAAATGGTCCAACGATACCCCTGCATAAACCACACCATACAGTTACCTTTAGGGGATGCAAAGGCTTCTCGTGAATCTGTTGTGGATTGTTTTCACACCAAAAACGGCAATTTTGCTTATTTACCAAAAATGAGCTTCATCTGAAAAGCAAAATTGTGATCCCGTTTAAGTCGTTTTAAACTCCAAGCAGCAAATTCGCGTCGCCGACGATGGTCCAGTGGCTTAATTTCTTAGGGTAAAACAATCTTATATGGCTGTAAATTAAAATATTTTTGCAAAATTCGCAAAGTTGTTGTTTTTTTTTTAAGTCCTAACTCTTGAGCACGACGACGAATTGATAAATTTGGATCTTCTGCAACACTATCTCTTACAGCAGCAGCATTCTCAACAGTTCTGGCATTTGGGCGTCTTACTGGAGTTTTTACATCGTGAAGAGTAAAATAACTTTCAAATTTCTCAACGATGCGACGAATGGCATGCACATAAGGGCAATTATTTAAACCAAAGTTTACGCGAAGTGCGCGGAAAGTGTTCACAAAAGAACGACCATTATCGTAAAATTTTTGGACAATAAACCAAACGTTCTTGGAGCGAGTATTTAGCCATAATAAATGGTTAGAGTTTACTGAACATAAATAACAATTAGTGACAGGTATGCCTTTATTACCATGGTTACTACATCATTACAAAATCATATCGTTCTTATTGAAAAACCCTTTACAAGCCCCAAGGAATATCTACAATTTTATTGGTTTGTGTAAGTATATTGAAACACGGATAAAAACAATTACTAAAATATTTTTTTATTATTTGGACCATTTAAAAAGTTGTTAAATTGTTAAAAAACCTATAATATTTTTTAAAAAGTTAACCTCTGCGCGTTATCTTAAAAACAGTTTGAGAATCGATGCCAAAAATAGTATGTATTATGTTTTCAGAGTGTGCAGATATTAAAACTCACTAGTTTTTACAATAGCCATTTCACCATACTTATCCGGCTGCACCCTCTATCACCATTTTAAAATGTCTGAATTATTTTGAAATCCAAGCATTTTTTGAGCAAAAATATAAGAGCTTTTTTATCGAGAATAAAATTTTTCGTCTAAGTAGTACCTTCTAGACTTAAAAAAATGATTGCTAAATAAATGCACAAACGAAACTTGCGGTTTTCGGCTCAATTACTATAACTAACGGCCACCTTAACAGTACTAACTAAAACTGGGCGTCAGCCGTTACCACATTACCTATCCCCATAAAATAAACACCTTTTCATAAAATAATTCGCTCTTTAACCTCCCGAACTGTACACCTATGGTTCGGAATTGATATAAACGGGAGAATAAATAGACACGAACGTCTAATTCTATGTATTAGATTGTGCCTTAATATAGAAATTATGTAAAATGGGGGAATATGCACAAGTCCACCTGATCATTTGTTGATAAAATCTTTGGCGATAAAACAGATAGGTTATAGGTAGATACGGAGAGGTGTAAGGTTAAATGCACGTTAACGGTGATATTGTTAACACCAGTTAGTTTAAACGATATACTGGTGGTGTATTATACTAAGAGACATAGAAAATGCAACACCCAGAATTGTTTGTTGAATTTTGATAAAAACTTTTAAACATATTTGCCATCATGGAAGTATACGCTGATAAAATTTTAAAGGCATTTTATTTCATTGTTGTTTTATTACATTCTCATGCCTAGAACCGCAAGACGCGCTAATCGGGTGAATTGAAACAAAGCTACTGTAATGAGGTGTTGTCGAGTGTGGTTCCAAGAAGGCCAAAATCGATGAGTTCGAGGTATTGGACGCCAAAGACAGATTACAGAGCGACAAGATCGTTCTTTGAGGCAATTAGCACTTAGAGATTGATTTCCCACAACAAGGGCAGTTGCAAACCAGTGGTTTGATGCTGCCGGAAGGGCAATAGCAATGAGGACACTTTATCGTTGAATAAGGTCTTTTGGACTATTTTCATACCGTCCCCATCTTCTACTACCCCTAATCCCACAGCATCGTCGACAACGATTGGTATGGAGTAGGGAGAAACTTGAATGGAATATGGAATGGAACTCAGTCGTGTTCAGCGATAAGTCCAGATTCTGTTTGGGCACACATGACTTTTTAGAAGCGTCCGATGTAAATCTAGTTCGGTGGCCTCCTCGATCTCCAGACCTTAACCACATTGAACATAAATGGGATATGATGGGAAGAAAGTTTCAAAATTCACCGAACCCTCTACAAACATTGGAGGTTCTACGAAACCCAATTCAGATGGTCTTGGATACGATACACCAAGAAGACATCAATCACCCAATCCAACCAATGTCGCGACGACTTAACGAATGTGTAGCGAAAAGAGGAGCTTCTACACATTATTAACATTAAAGTGAGATATCTTAGCTATTTTGCAAAAGAACCATGTCCCAAACTCTGCTCCTGGTGTACACGAATGGTTTTTATTGCAGTGTGTAGTATTAGCCGAGTAAAACAAGAACAAAAATATTTGACTCTTCATCGGAGCTGTCAAACATTACAAAAAGGTTTTCTATCTCTTCGTTTGATGGCTTGGAACTTTTTTTTTTTTTTGGTGTTTTGCATTATCTAGGTACCAAATGGCTGTTAGAATGTGTACACAGCATCCAACTGTACGGGTACCATTTTTACATGTACAATAGTATGCTTGATAGAATCTCTTCCTTTCACATTATTATCTACCAAAATATAATATTTTGATTTATTTATGTTTCGTAACTGGATTCTAGCCTTAAATAATGGATTAGTGATATGCAGTCCATATGATGTAAAGTCAATGTGAGTTATTATCCGAAATCTTATTCCTTTCTCTCTTTCTTCGCATGGGCCTTCTCAATCTACTACTCTTTTATACCTTTTTTATTAATTCTATGCAAAAAACATATTGTCTGTTACCACCGTCAACCACGAGGAGGTGCTCTGGTCGCAAACACATTTAAAAGAAATTTCAAAACAAAAACTTATAGTGTAACTTTATTAGAGTATAACTTTTTAATTTCATGTTAAGGTACCTTGCACATATAATAGGAGGTAGAAACCTTTTTATTATTAATGTACACATCATAATCTATCAACTAGCATGCGTGACCATAAAAAGTGGGGCCCAAATAATTTTTAATTTGGGATAAGGTTCTTTTTTAGTTTAAAGTTTAGTAACTTTTTATTTATCAGTGGACCTAAAAATTAAAAATTGTAAGTGTGTCAAAATAACAGCAATACTAATGGTGTAGCATGATTTTCTGTTAAGAGTGCACATACACTACAACTTAGGGGTCGGGGGAAAAAGGGTGCGGAGACGGTGGGCGGAGACTAACAAACCCCCCCCACCACAATTTTCGTATAGCCGCATTAAAAATCTTATATTTTATTTAGGTTCTTCCAAATTCGGTGTATCGATGCGATGTTGTTTCCGATTGCAAGCCTACAGGAGATAACGTTTTTTGGTCACTATTTTTCACTTAAATGACATAAATTATACACCATTTTAAAGGTAAGGAAATAATCTATGCCTCTGCTGTAACGGATTTTTGAAATATGAGTCGAGTTAAGAGAAAATAGTATCTAACATAACCGATTTTAGGGTGAACCGATTTTAGGGTGACTTTCACTCAAGGAAATATTAAAAACTAAATCCAAATTTAAAAAACTATTACAGCAGAAGCCTAGATTTAGGTGTTGGCTTTCATATAGTTTTTGAAAATTATCGATAACTTATACCGTTTTTGAAGCAAACATTATGCCCCGAACCCCAAGTTGGATCCAATTTTTTCGCGGCGCGAATGGACTATTAACTGTCAATCTAAAATTGAAATAAATCCCAAAAAAATCAAAATAAATTATGACTTTTACAATTAAATAACAAAATGACCGCAAAAATATTGTAACTCTATTAATACCCTAGTTGGTTAATGACTATTAGGCTATTAGTTGTTGTTGAATTCTTCTACGTTTGCAACAATTATTACCAAATCGCCCTGGTACTAGCTAACACACGACGAACGATGGGTTCTGATACGTCTAACTGGTCTACCAAGTCTTATCTCAAGACCATAAGCATGAGCCCATACAATGCGGATGCTTATAATACGTAACGTATTATCAAAGGCGCATCACCATCATCGGAGCCCGGTTTAATAGCATTCCATTCTATTCGATTTCGCCGTCATCAGATCAAAGTGGTATTTGAACTTTTTAAATGAACGAAATATCTGGTTACATACGCGTAATACTTGAGATACATTCAATGCGAATAACGTCGGGTGTAAAATCAGGTATCAGGTATTCTGTGACTGTAACGTAAAAATTTAACTTATAGTAGAAATTGTGAGCTCTCTCAGGCTAGCAGGGGTAAATTAGCAAAACTCGATAAAAAAATCACTGGAATTTGTAGCTAATTTGTTGCTAATAAGTTGCCAAAATAAGGATTTTGTTGCTCAAGTCGATTTCGAAAAAGCGAAATTACTGCTATATTAATATAAAAATAGCAGGGATTTTTGATAAATCGTTAATTACATGTTAACTGTATCACACGATTTTGTTGCTAATTTGTTGCTATAAATTAGCAATATTAAAATATTGAACCTTATTTTTCACTGCGTTATCAACGGCAGAGATTTTGTTGCTGTGCAGGCAAGCACTCAATTGCTTTTATAGTACAAGCAACAAAATAGTTTCTAATGATCAATCGATATTTTCTATATTTTTCAATTTTTTCGTCACGTGCTACCTTGAATTTCATTTTTCACCACGTTATCGACGGCAGTGATTTTGTTGCTGTGCAGGTAAGCACTCAATTACTCCTGTAGTACCAGTAAATTTAAATATTTATATAAAAGCGTGCAGTGTTGCCAAATCGGGGTTTTTTTTAATAGGTCTCCGAATTTTCACGTCTGAAATATAATTGGGAAAAATAAAAAGCCGCTTTAACTAACCAGAACTAACCATGACCGCCCTTTTTAGAAAATTAAAAAAGCCATCAGTTCTGGTCGGTCATGGTTAGTTCCGGTTATTAAAGGGGTTTTTTATTTTCCGCAATTATATTTCCACTTGCTGACCCAAATTTGCATGTAACGGAAAAATTGAAAAATATAAAAAATATCGGTTGATCATTAAAAATTATTTGGTTGCTTGTACTATAAGAGCAATTGAGTGCTTCCCCGCACAGCAACAAAATCACAGCCGTTGTTTTAAAGTAGCATGTTTAAAAAAAAATCTAATATTTTGATATTGCTAATTTATAGCAACAAAATAGTGTGATACAGTCGACAGGTAATTAACAATTTATCAAAAATTCCTGCTATCTTTATATCAATATAGCAGTAGTTTCGATTTTTCGAAATTAGGTTGAGCAACAAAATCCTTATTTTAGCAACTAATTAGCAACAAAATAACTACAAGTTTCAGTGATTTTTTATAGAATTTTGCTAATTTACTTATTACTGCTAGCATGACAGAGCTGAAATTGTGTGGTTTCTTTAGTAGGTAATACGTTAAATAACTTACAACACATTCTGTCTTTTTTAACACACAAATATCCTGTAGGCTAGAGATCATACCAGCAATCATCGGGTTTTTTTCCCAAAAAAACGTCAAAAAATCCCATGTCCTTTTTATAATAAAGAATTTTTAACTATTCCTTCTAATGGCTACCTCATCTACCTTTTTAGATTTATTGGTTTAAGGGTGTTGGTCGCGTGCCTATATTTGCATTACAGCCTACTGGCTTATTATACTCATCTATCTTGTTATAAAAGCCTGCTTCCCTAAATATGGTTTTAATAGATTTTTACCCCCATGTGAAAAAGGGTTTCCACCTTATATTGCCAAACCGTATGTGTCTTTTGTATGTCAGTGCATCTATGTGTGAAACCCGTTTCCCTCCTCCTCCCCGAGTACCGTTATGTATGCCCATTTTCTGCAAGTGTTTCCTAAGATGAGAAATGACTTGTCAGTAGCCCTACCTACTGCTTGTCTTATCTAATTCTCTGGAAGGGTCACCCTCGCATGTATTTAACCAGCTGACGCATGCCAAAGTTCTAAAGGAGTTTTTGGGGCCATCTTTTTTTATGGTTGTTTCGTCGCCTGCCGTCATACTCCAAGAGCTGACCCCTAATCCTTCGAAAATTTTTTTAAAAAATCCGCCTTTTTTTTGCTTTTTCATTGCCTTTTATGTTCGAGTATCCAGGAACCCAGAGGAGTTCCATTCTGTCGTTTAGGCACTTTATCATGATCATAGATGTAAAACGATGGAAATGCAAGGCTATCAGAGCACCCTGACTGTCTGAGAGAATGTAATTTTGGTTGTGATATCCCCGTTTTCCCCATTTTTTTTTGCTTGGGTAGCATAGATTTTCGCCTAATATCCTGTACCTTGCTTACCCAAAAAAGTTTTAACAATTTCTACCCGGGCCTTGCCACCCAAATACACCAGCACCCAATCCATCATCTGTCTATGAACAATCGGTACACCAAAGCGGGGCTCCGGAAAGTGATGGAGGGTTCTTTTTTTCCATATGTCAGGAGCGCAGCTGACTTTATATGGATTGTCAAAGTTAGAGATCGCGGACATGTGATCTGATCTCACATCCAAGAGTTGTTTGTCGATGATATCCATTGCTAGAGTGTAACCATATTTTCCAGGATGTTGTTTCCTTGTCCTAGTGTTTTTCATACTTTAGGCACTACTAATGGCCTCTTTTTTGATAAAAATATTTAAAGAGATAGTTTCTATAGACATAGTCTCTGCAGACGACACAACATACATAGACAGCTGAGTAATAACAATGCTTTTATGACGACGCGACGGTTAAAACAGTTCTTTCAACCATTTTATTTACCAACAATACAAAATAATAGTTTTCCGATAAATTAAAGTCTATCTAATAACTTTAGCTAACGTTTAGACTCTATCTATCCGTTTAAATCTTCCGAGTGCAACCGAGGTTGCCGCGCACCGACTTGTTCTCTTTATAAGTGGTTATTAAAAATAAATGAAAAAAAGTGAGAACATCAGGTTTACTTTTCTTGTAGTTATCCCAGGGGTACTTGAACTTGACCTTGACGGGGATAAATCATCTCTTCGTTCGCTGCGGTTTAAGAGAATCACTTCGGGTCGTTATAAGGTCAAACCGTAGAGATTAAAAAACAATTAAATTAGTAACGCAAGCTGGGAAATGCTAATATTATGCTTTTTTTCAAGGGTGGACTTTTTTCCAGTAGTATTTTTGTTAAAATAATTTATTATTACCTTTTATTAATTAAATTAAATAAAAATAAACATAACGTTGTCATTTAAATCGCAACTATTAAAATATCTGGCAAGTTGGTTGCCTAAAATCGAAATTCATACCGAAAGATACTTTCGTTATACAGGGTGCTGCAGTATAACTTCCTACTTTCAAAACTTAATAAAACGCATTGTATAGCTCAGAAAGTTATAATTTGGTTTTTACAATGTTGGTGCTTAAATATATGCTTCATAAAATGGGCCCTCTGATACCGATAAATGTAACTGTAATGGCAAAAAACCATGATATGGACCACTGGTGCTTTGAGTGTGAACAAAAAAAGCTTCCAACTTTTATTAACCGAGTTAGCTAAATATAAATTACTACCGATGAATTTTCAATCATTAGTCTG
>JAHBCN010003606.1:65000-73284 GCA_019359885.1 Listronotus oregonensis | reverse complement strand
CTACCACGCCGGTGTGAGTTGCGACTTTGCCGCAATGGACACTTTTGTAGAGCATTCAATTCTCAAAAAACCCCGTCTTTGGGCAAGACGATAACATAAAATGCTGCTGAGTTATAGAAGTTAAAAAAAAAGGATTAAAGTTTACGTGTTTTTTAAATGGAAAATCTTTACACGCTTTGGGCGAGTACTTAATATTAATATTAAGGGCTAACACTTTCAGGGAATTTTTTTGGGCGTATTTCCAACAAAATTTTATGATGGGACGGAAAAAAAAAATAGTCGCAAAAAATCACCCTATTGACGCCTGTATTGCTTTTTTGATGGCACTAACAAATACCCCATAAAAGTGTCGAAAAAGAGACACCCTGTACTTAACAGTACTAAATCGAACACATGTCGTTTGCAAAATCATTAAAATACATACTTACCGAAAGAATGCGGCAAATAATTACGTTAGCTGTTTTCCTTTGAAGTGTTTTTACTACGTGGTGCGAAAGGAAAAGGCAGTAAGAGTTAATGTTTATTTTAATTGAAGACAATTTACGTCATTTTAGGTAACAAAGACGGGTTGGCTATTGAAGACTATACCGGAAGTAGTTTTTTTAATCTTGAAACAGTACACCAAGGCTTGAAGCCTAAGTGTAAAATAAGAGGTAGATTATTAACACGGGATTACCATAGTCTAGAATTAAAAATTTTCGAAAGTTGTAAACAGAGCTGTCGCAATTACTTTTAAAAAGTAATTCAACTAGAATTACCAATTACTCTTCTAAGTAGTAGTAAATTACGATTACCGATTACTAGCATGTTTGTTAAAAGTAATTCAATTATTATATCCTTTACAACGGGTACCATCTATAATAGTATATTACATACCGAGAGTGGTAAGAAGCCCATTACACACGATTTCGAAAATTACGGTACGAGCGTGAGATGATAACATAAGTGTGTAATGGCTACCTCGAGTTGATAGTATATACTTTTTCTACGACTTTATGTTTATTTTTTATAAAATAAAATCAATGATTATTAAACTTAATAACAATACAAATAATAAATTACAAACATTTGCGTTGTCAAGGCGATGCTATTTGTTTCATAGCCAGCTTTACGTAAAATCTATTGAAAGTTTTCAAAGATTTTTGGTGGACTCGCAAATCGCTAATGCGATTGTGGCTTTCTTGATACTAATATAATATATATATATATATAATATATTTTTTTTTTTTTTTTTTTTTTTTTTTTTTTTTTTTTTTACAGTATAGTGTTTGTAATTAGAGATTTACTGATAAAGTAGACGGTGTGTAATTAGGTTCTTACTAATATAGGAGTAGAAAAATACTATTAAATACATAGTAAGAAAGGTTATTGAACGAAAAAGCTTTAAAATGAAGAAAAGGACTGCAGCACGAAATGAAAACAAAGTTTTGGATATCCTCGTTTTTTCAGGATAGTTATTATACTTTTTCTATTGGACTAGCACTAACTACTTTTAATTATTTTAGAAAATCCTGAAATATCAATCTCGGATGCGGCATCTGAACTTAATAAAACATATTACAAAATTTATTTAACCTTAAAATTTTACAAATTTTACCTTATAAATTTATGTCCGTTCAGAATCTTCCTGAACAAAACATGCAGAACCGACCTAAGTATGCATTGGAAATAGTCAAAGTTTTTAAATAAAATTCACCGAAAGGTCTACTTTCACTTTAGCATGAATGTTTAGTTACAAAAATAAACATTATTAGTCCAGAGAAAACCCTCACCAAATTCAGCAACATAACAATTTTATTGTTTCCATGGCTTTCTTGATACTAATATGATTTTTTTGATATTTATTAATAATTTAACCTAAAATATCTCAAAAATGGTTTATCCAAATATCATCAATGTATATACAGGGTGCCACAGATTCGAGTGCATGCATGGGGATCTCGGAAACCGTAAGAGATACGAAGTCGGATAAATTATGGCAAAGTTGCGCATTTAGGTGCCTAACAACATGCCGTTTAGAAAGTTTTAAATTTCCGAGTACTTCCGGAGATATCAGAAAAAAACTGAAATTTGGCGATTTCGTTATTATTTTTTTCTGACGTTATTTAAAGAGATATGGAAAAACAAAAGACACGTTCTCATGGCCACTTTTTAAGCTCTACAAAACAACGTTGAGAGATTTTCCGTATGACGTTTCGTTTTCGTTAAACCATCATCAACTTTATTTTTTTAAATACGGACCTGGGTTTTTTATTTAATTTTTTTGAACCCCTTATTATCTCAATTACAAAAATGTATAACACTTAATATTTATTAACAAATATGGAACGCCCCTATAAGAAGTAATGTGCGTTCCTTGTCCAACTCATAGTCTCTTATGGAAAATATGTTTATTTAACAGAAAAATATTAAGTGTTATACATCATTGTAATTGGGATTATAACTGCTTTAAAAAAATGCAATAAACAATTAAGTGTCGTATTTAAAAAAAAAAGTTGATGATGGTTTAACGAAAACGAAACGTCGTACGGAAAATCTCTCAACGCTGTTTTGTAGAGCTAAAAAAGTGGCCATAAGAAAGTGTCTTTTGTTTTTTCCTATCTTTTTAAATAACGTCAGAAAAAAATAAAAACGAAATCGCCATATTTCAGTTTTTTTCTGATATCTCCGGAAGTACTCGGAAATTTAAAACTTTCTAAACGGCATGTTGTTAGGCACCTAAATGCGCAACTTTGCCATAATTTAACCGACTTCGTATCTCTTACGGTTTCCGAGATCCCCATGCATGCACTCGAATCTGTAACACCCTGTATATTTGAAATCAGAAAAAAAATATTTCGTTGTAGCGCATAATATACAGGGTGTTTCATTTAAAAAAGTTGAAGTTGCCTACATTTTTCCATTTTTTTTATTGCGAAAAATTTTTTACTGATAATTTCAAAAGATTATATAGAAAAAATCCTACATTTTTTTCTGTCTTCAAAAATAAAGGTCTCAGAAGCCACGTAATATATAATCAAAGACCCTGTACAGTGCGATCCATTATAAGTGGACCTTCAGGTTTTGGCCCTTTTTTTAATTTTAAAATTTTTAAACCAAAAATTTATTAAATTTGACAGCTCAAAGTTTTTTATGACCTGAAATTTTTTTCGTGGTGTTAACTACCAACGACTAATCGCAAAATCGTCATTTTTTTAAATAGGATGGCTAGTTTCCGTCTATATTTTTTCACAGTTTGAAAATTTCTCTAATAGGCTTAATAAAAATTGAGGCAGTTGAACAATTAGTTTTTCAGGTATTCCGTCTCAAAAATTAAAAAAAAATACATGATATACGCAGGTGCCACGATTTCCTCAGTTAGGCGAGCACAAACACACCCTGTACAAAATGGCAATTAGAGAGCTAAAGCGATGCGTGTGCTAAAAATAAAAAACATTCCGAAGCGCCTACCCAATTACTCCATATATATTTCCTCCTACAATAACCATTACCACATGCCATTTAAATTATCGTTTCAATTTAAAATCAAATGGTAAATTGCTGACTTTTAAAACGGGGCGCTTGCCATACGCAATTATTACATCAGAAATTATAATTCAAACTCGGTTCATAAAACTAAAGATTTAATGACCCTATCTGGACAATATAATGACATCAATTTTGTTTTTACTTATGGCAAATTAAGTCTTTGAGACATTTTACGTTGGTAGCATGCTATAAAGCATCCTGTTTGCTTGATAATATAGAGCTGTAGCGTATTATCGACCTATAAAAAAAGTCAAGTGGTGTTTGATCTGGAAATCCTGATGGATGATTTTTAATATTAACCCTAATTTGTTTAGACGGGTATTGTTGCATTTATTATCCAAGCGAGAACTAGATAAGCCGATTTTTCGGATCTACCTGTACTTGTATAAAAAAACTGAAATGAACATCCTACAAAAATCAATTAAACATGAAATAAAACTACTGAGAGTCATTTTGATATTTTTTTTTAATGGAATGCCATATTTTTTATCTGATAATACGATTCCTCGTATATCTTTTGATCTAAAATGATAAATTTTTAATTCAAAAACGTCTATTTTCTGCCCGTTTTAATAAAAAAAATTCATCTACTGTGCCATTAACACCTGACAGATTGCTATCGACACCTGTTCAATATTATTAAGATAGCTGGTGTTTTAAGTTTTATTTATAGTTTTTCTTGTGTCCTATCTGCTTTATATGTATTAGTTTAGATACATTTACAAAATATGGACACCAAAACTACACATAACATAACAGTTTTCATAAATCTATTAACGTATGTGTATCGATACTGTCAGGCCCAGCTCTAGTCTTATCGTAGCGTAAAAGATAGGACTGAAAACGTAACAAAAAAGAATGCAAATCACCGTGATTGGGCAGTTACTTTCCCTCTCGCGGTACTTGAACTCGGCCTTGCCTTGTTCTCGACGCGATATCTCATCTTTTCTTGCACTTCATTAAGAAATGTAAAAATATGTTTAAAACATTTTCATTGAATGATACATCACTTTTGGATGCAGGAGGTTGAATATTGTTATTTAGCTACTTGTTGTGTTTTCTTTTAGTTTTTAGCGCTCAAATTAATTTTTTGAAAATAAATATATTACTAGAAAAACTAAATTTGCCTTTAGTTTCGTAAGAGATTGGAGGTAATTCTTCTTCTTCTTCCCTGGAAGCCGTCTTGATTTACTACCGAAGGAAGGCACGGGAGAGTTACTCTGTTGCGTTCTCCCCGGACTTCCAGTTTTTTTGGCATTCCCACGTCAGTTTGGACGTTACCTTGGGATTTACTAGTGCCCCTGGTGATGCCTGGCCGTCTGTTATTATGCAGATCCGCTTGTTTTTATAAGCCTTCCTGTTATTTTCTTTGCACTGTGTGTTCCTAGTGGAATGCAGAATTGCGAGATCCTCAATTTACTGTACACGCCCGCTCCCGTTGGAGTTTATTCACAATCACCTATAATTTTAAATATCTCAATACAAAGAAATCTGGGACTGTCAGATCAGGGGAATGTGACGGCCAACGAAACAGCATTTTTATAAATTATGACTTCGAAAATTTGTCTTAACAGCTACAAGGTCTTTCGGGCTAAGTGAGCAACTGCTTCATCCTGCTGCTTAGGACACTCCTGGAGTGTGGTAAATGATTAACAGAGTCACAGAGTTATAGAGAATGCCATAGAAAAAGCTCCCCTTTATAAAGAGAAAGACGGGTGGTAATTTTTTTAATACAATTTAATAAAAAGAATTTCGTATCAATATGTATTAACAACAGAATTAAATTAATTCGTATAAGAAATTTGCGATTTAAATTAGAAAATAGAGGAAGGTAACAAAAAAGTTTCTAAATTGCCAGAATACAAAAAGTCAAAAAAGCGACTTCGCGAGAGAACCCTGTATATTAGTGCTTGTGCTTAAAGCCTCCGCCTTCGCCAAAACAATAAAACGAGTTGGGCGCGCTCTACATATTTTAATCATGTCGAATTCCTTGTTTATTAAAACGCGAAGATGACTGTAATAATTAATTTCAAAGTACCTTTGTTGTCAGTAATTCAATTTTCTTTTTCACAGTTCTCTGAAAATCACTTGTTGGGTTTGTATCAAGCTTGGCGTGGCAGCAAAACATAAAATTGATTTCGCACTTTTTTGTCCGTTTTCTTTGAAAAGATAAAGAAAATTTAACTGTGATTGATTATATTATTACATTATTCACGGGACATCAGCGAGATTTATGTTTATTTATTGTTCAATACGCTGACAAGCTGATTTTATTGACAATAGACAAAAATGTTTTCTTAGATTTTTTTTTGTGTTAAATGATTATCATAACAGATAATTGCAATTTTACCGAGAAAACATTTTTAATAACACTAACATCTTGGACTTTCACTGTCTTTATATGTCAATTGGTAAACAATGTTTCGGTCATTAAGTATCTCCAACTGTTTTTAAAGGTAGGCAGAATTTTTGTCCCTAAACAAAGAAAATGTCTACACTTTGGGCCGAGTGACGATTGCGTTGTTAAAGTTAACAATGGACTTAACAATGTGTTTAATTTAACAAAGAGGAAAAAATAAAGACTCTTGGCAATAGGGAATAACTTAAATGTTTACTATTTATCAAAAAATAATTTAGTTTGGGATTTTGCGTTAAAAATTAATTAAAATATAAAGAAATTGCTTTGCACCAAATATGAAAAAAATAGGTTTGGCACTTTAACAAAGTAATTTTATATACTTATTTTCTTTAAAAACAAGCAGTACAATAGATAGCTCAAATTACTAATACTGTAGAACTTATTTAAATTTGGTTTTTTAACAGGTTCTTTAATATGACTCATGCTTATTACAATTTATTGATAAATTTAGGTAATATTACATCTAGGATAGACAAAATCTTTGCTTTATTATCCTAGAAAATTGCTGTTTTAATTTAATAAATATTAATAAAACTGTTTATTTACAAGAATTTTATTACTTACTACTGTTTATTATCCATCTTTTCTTTTTGAAAGAAAGGAATTAAAATAATTCTATGTTTATTTGTGTATTAATATATGTATAAATTAACGAACATAGAAAATGCCTATTGTTTCTTAGATTAATGGCATGTCCAAAGCTATAACATGCAGTACTAAAAAAACCGTTAGAGACCCGCTGTGGTATATGTCAGATTTGCCCCAATGCCTTGTTCGAAATCCAAGTTAAAGGCAGTCCAGGGTGTAAAATTTGATCTAAGAGTTTTGCATCGCAATGAAAAGATGTTCTTAATTTCAAAAACAGCGCATATACATATAATAATTTTATACACGCACACTATAGTGACTTTCTAGTCAAGCATTTATAGTGTTTGGAGTAGATCCAGAGCGTTTTCAAACTGTGATAAAAAGTGCCATGCATAGTAATTACCATTTTTTAATTGTTAAACTTTTTAGGGCAGACCATGCTCCAAGGCTCGGAAAAATTTTCATCACTAGAAAGCTACTCAGATTAACCATCGCAACCTTCGAGCATATACTGCCAGAGGCAGTCTTGTAACTTGGTCGTGCAAACAAGGTGCGTAAGAAGGAAGAATAGGAGCGCGCTCTATGTGTTGAGTAGTCGGCGGGGAATGGTATATACCATACCGACCAATCAGCATGCCGGGGTATATACTCCTAAAATAAGAGTATACATTTTCTTTTTCGCACTACGTGCTGAGTAGTCTGCGTATTTTTATTTTAATATTTTGTCTACTCTAAAAGTAATACTGCCTGAATGTTAAGGGAACATTTTAGTTATGTTTAGGTAAAAATGTTGACACTTTAGATTTTAGGAAGTTAGGATGATAGATGAATATTTTTTACTACGTTTCTAATAAAAAGTATAGATGTCGTAAGTAGACGAATAGAAAACTGTTGAAGAAAAGATTCTTTAATAAAAGATTTGCTTGTTCTGTTGAAAGTAAAAAACGTCTAATTTTATTAAAACTATAAATCAAAGCAGTGGCTATTCCATCACTGAATTTATTAATAAAATATCATAAGTATGAGATATATTAAAGAACCTATTAAAAAACCAAATTTAAAAAGGTTCTGCAGTACTGGTCATTTGAGCTATCTTTCGTACTGCTTGTTTTTGAAAAAATATATATACAATGACTTTGTTAGAGTGCCAAAACTATTTTTTTCATATTTTTTGCAAGGTAATTATTTTGTTTAATATGTTTAATTGATTTTTAAAGCAAAATTCCGAACTAAATTATCTATTGTCATGCAGTTGCCTTGAAATGTGCTACATTGTCAAGTTTTTTTAATTCTTTACTCTCTGTCGGCTTCCAGATTTTGGGATGTCAATACAAGGCTTGCTAATACTCTGGCTGTTTGAAAATATTACGGATCTTTTTTTTTCCAACGAATTTCTTAATAAGTTCGGTTCGGCAACCTCCGACCTTAACGATTTACCCCATTCTATAGTTTGTTGTGTCCTTTAACTCTAATCTTGGGTGGCCTTTTTGTTTTTTAATGTATACTTCACCACATTTACAAAGCATTTGTATCTGTATCAAAATCTTTGAGAAATGGATTAAATGTTTACAAAGTTTATTATTTAGTTCAGTAAATGAAGGGACAAAGCTGTAAATAAATCTGTTCAGTTTTCCCTTAGGGCGCAACTCTTAGGTCTTCGGGGATGCTTTCGAGTAAAAAAAAGTTTATCAACATTAACAGGTGGGAAAGGGCTGAAAATGGCCCCTCAAGGCCGAAGAACGGGTTTCC
>JAHBCN010003606.1:0-60000 GCA_019359885.1 Listronotus oregonensis | reverse complement strand
TAATTTTTTTTAAAATTTTAAAAAATTTTGGGGCCCCCCAAATTTTTAAAAAAAAGAAACCCTTTTAAAAAAAATTTAAAATCTCCTTTTTTTAAAAAAAAAAACCAAAATTTTTTTTTTTTCCTTTTAAAAAATATAATGATACCAAAAAAAAAAAACGCCATGAGAGTTGTTTGATGTGTTGTCACAACATTTTACTGTCTTAGTTGGATGATACTGATAGTTTATGTATGTTTTTTAATTTAAAAATAGATACTTTGACAGGGAGTTTTATCCTTATACCCAAGAACAGACGATCAAATTTTACTTTTGCCTAAACACAAATGTTTACCGTTACTTCGGCGCGTGGCAATACTTGCACTGCATTAATTCTCATTGGTTTTTACCGTACGCTAGCGAAACAACATAAGGCGGATGAAACGTAGTAATTACTCGTGCACTTCATGAATATCCCAGTAATGCATAAAAACTACAATTACTCTCCTATGTCTACAATTTTAAACGCATACATACAAGCAGGACCGGGCTGTAGAACTGCTACCACCAAATTATATTTTATATTTTTGCTTCTAAAGTAAAATCTAAGGTAGTTAGATATCTTTTTGCTCCAATGAGAAATGCGAAGACCTAAAAAAACGTTTTAAATGAGAACGATCAATTTTAAGGCAGGAAAAATCCAATAAACAAGCGTAATTTCTTTTTCTCGAAAATGTGTACGTCCGTCGATTTCAACCATAAACACAACAATTGTGACATAACAATTTTTGAAAGTTTCTAATATATTTTAATACTCAGTGCCGGATTTAGGACTTGGGCAGATTTCGTGTAGTTGCTCTACATCTTACTATTCAAATAAAAAAGGAGAAATATTCACTCTATTTTTAAAAATATATTTTTAAAACAATACCAATTACAATTTAAATTTCGGTTCTTTCGAAAACAAAATAAAATATGGAAAAAAAGAATATCATTTTAAGTTTACTAAAACGGAGTTAGATAACTTACCATTAAAGTCACTTTTCTAGATTTTTCTTTATTGCAAATTGTTTGATTATATTAGACATATCTAATTCCATTAATACATCGTGCTTAATACTCATTAGAGATAGATGATTCGAATGATCTTGATCCATCGTAGACCGAAGTCGAATTTTAATTAGCTTGAGCTTTGGGATCTCACCCCCTTGCAATATAAAGAAATAGGATGTAACATGCCTTTTAAAATTCACTTGCTGGACTCTCATCTCGATTTTTCCCCGAAAATTTAGAGGCCATTTTTGGCAAATTTTTGTTAACCAGTGATTTTCAATTGTAGCAAAGGTCTTCCTCAAAAAGACATCTGATACATTTAGATTATGTGTGCATTTGAATATTAATTTTTGATATAAAAAATATCTGAAAGGTAGAGGAAATTTGGCTGCCCAATACGTTTAAATAGATGAAAATAAACCAGATCATGAAATGTATGCATTCATTTAATTATTTAACTTAATTATTTGAGTAAATAGTATTATTTCAAAATTTTTTTTATTTAGGAACTATTTTACACATACAAGATCGCTATGTAGTCCTCTTTCAATAAAAAGTCATAGTACAGTTGCTATAGGAGATATTGCATCAAATTTTCCGATGTCATTCATACAATTTTCAATAATTAGCAATAAACAACGTCATATGTTATGCATAAATCTTATTTTTGCATACAGCACTTACACACCTTATAAAAAAACACTTACCCAATAACTGATGAGACTTACCTGAAACAATAAAAAATACATTAAAAATTGTTTATTTTATGAAAACCAAGACATAGTATTCAGGTTATCCAAAAGAACTTGTACATGTACATATTTCTCACGTCAAAATAGGTCAGTTTTGCAAAAAAAAAAAAAATAAACATTATTATGTAATCTTTAATTTGTTTTGTATCTACTTTCAATTTTATTTTGTTTGTTAATTTAGTGTATATATATATATATATATATATATATATATATATATATATATATATATATATATATATATATATATATATATATATATATAGGATTATGTGTACATCTTGTTGTCTTGCGGTTCTTATGCACTGTGTCTAGTGGTTTGTTTTCTTCTTATGTACTGCTGTCTGCTGAAACTGAATTCTGGATTTTGTGTGGTTTGTGCATTGAAATTAACGGTTTCCAAGATGACGCAAGACGTTGGTCATCCATGAAATTTGTTCAGATTTTCTCTTCGTTTTTCAATTTCTATTGTTTCCTGTATAATTCTATCCCATACAATTCAATTAATAATTTCGGAGAAATGTATGGTCAAACATACATAGAAACATACATACATACACCTATAAAATTCTGTATATTTGTTTGGAAGCCTTAATGTGAAGTTTCGATAATATTACATATAACGTGTCAAATGGAGTAGTAGTTTACTAAGAAAATTCTAAAAATTCTGTTAAGTGGAAACGTCAAGAGTAAGCAAATTTATTTTTTTGTGTTCCTTTAATTACTTTGTGGATTTCGATGCACGTGAATAAAAATCTTTGTTTTCTTGACTCTCATCTTTAAGCTCATTTGAGAACGTAATTAAAGATAAATATAAATCGCATAACTCTACAAATATAATTATTTATGTAATTATTAATAATTTCCAATGTTTAGCAGCACATTAGAATTTCACTTCTCAACGCGTAAATTCCTACAAGATATAATAAAAATTCAATCCAGTTATATAAAACGCAACATTCTTTTATCTAATATTAAAAGCAAAAGTACAGTTTAAGATCAATTATATAATAATTTTAACTCTTCTTTATCTCCAATTTTCCTCGCTTCCATGAACTACCGCTTCAACGCGTCGAGAAAAATTATGATGTAGTAATGTGAAGTGGCGATTAATTTTATTTAATAAACTTCCCATACAATGCGTCCATTGTATGCTATATATACGGCTTCCTATTTGATTATGTGCGGTTTTAATACACGTTGTTTAACTTTGCGAAAATCATGTGAATAAGGATCGCAGCAGGAGCAGCATATAATCCAATAGCTCAGGAAACGAATCATTTTTTTTAATGCATAGAATGACTTGAATCGATAGAAAAATGATTTCTAAGCAAAAAAATGCTCTATGCATTTTTTTTGTAAAATGCAATCTTATCGAGTTATTCGCGATTGAGAGTCGTAGTTTTTGGCCGATAAATCAACGTTTTTAATCGGTTTTTTGCAAATAACCCGATAAGTATGCATTATATCAAAAAAAAAACTGTAAATAACAAAATTGTGGTTTAAAAAAAAACAATAAAATGTTTTTTTGTAATTGCTGTGGGATCAATACAAATCAAGTCAAATGTTTTTACTCTGAAAAAATTAACAAAATTATTTAGGAATTTTTAGGCAGTGGTACAACTTGAGAATTAAAAAGCGCCTACTTTTTTAATTTAAATTGTGTAAAAATGGAGATAACATTAACTGCGTTTATTTTGTTTGTGTTTAAAATAGGAAATGTTGTCAATTACCTTTTTAATATATTCCTCATCAACAAATCTAAATTCAGGGAAATGCGCCCTTGCCTCACTTGTAAAACTTCTAAATAAAAACACCTTGCAATATAACTGCAGAAGTCCTTATGCATCCTTATCATAATGCACCTTTTACAAAAGATTAAAATAATGCTTTTATTTGGATTAAATGTTGTTTATAGAAATATCCAATTTCTCTATTACAGATATTTTTTAATTATTTTTTTTACATTTAATGCGGATAAAACAATTTAAATTTTCGCCTTTCAGTCAAGTGCGGAAAAGTCACTTTGCGCAAGCGTTAGGAACAAAATTTTTCCTACGAGCGTCAGATAATACCAATATTAAAGCAATGATTATTTTTTAAATTATGTTTAATCTGAAAGAACTACTACAACATATTTATAAATGGAATTATTTGTTGATAACATTTACAACAAAAGAACAGTTATTAGCATATTGTAAATTAATTGCAGAACCTGTAATTTCATTTAGCGGGTGGCTTATGGAAGCGCTTATTGTACGGCTTGATGAAGGTTGACTTAGCTCAGGAGGGAAGTTGTTCATGGTCAATATTTTATTCGACATATCCTTTTTCTGATTTGTGGATTCATCGAAGTAGCTCTAGCTACAGCCGTTGATTTCCAGCCCCCAAGTCGCTTGACATTGGTAATTCCTTCTCCAGAATCCGCTGACATAGTCGCAGAGGATCGATGAAAACTATGTCGAGTGTACTCCTCTGGATTTTTTAATTTTAGGTATGCAGCAATTTCTGAAGGCATTTTACCTATTGAATTTATTCCCACACATTGCGTACTGCATGCTCCTTGTTTATACTGGACAAAAAAAGTCTGTGTGGGGTATGTTGTTTTCACAAATTTGCATATTTACGGTACAATTGCAGATAAAGTCCGTTATTTGTTTCATCGGACACTACAAAGATTCTGGAAGTGTTATTTTTACTGTCAGGAATTTTCACCACTATCAAATTTTTATTATCCTGTATGTCATCAATCATTATTTTTGTAAGTTCATCTCTCCTACAAGCACCGGCTAATCCAAAAATTGTAGCAACTTTTATTAGAAGGTAAATATTATCAGGTGCTTCTTTCATGAATCTTGAAACTTCTTCTTTGCTGAAAGTTTTTTTATTTTTTGGCCGGTATCCCACGTTTTGGTGTTTAAGTAGTGATGTTAGCTTGAAATATGAACTTAAATCAAGGTTCCTTTTCACTTTGAGGACACATTTTAACATAGAGTACTTACTCCATAAAGTATTAGGTTTATATGTTTTTTGCAAATGCGCAAAATAGGCCAAGAACACTTCTTCTTTAATACTTTTTGTCCCCTTGCTGGAGCACCAGTTTTCGAAATGACTATATTGATTCTCATATTTTTCACGAGATTTTGCTGGTAATAAATTCAAACTTACGGTATTTGCTGCATCCAGGATAGAATCTGGTAGCTCCTCATCGGAACTACTCATTTTAAATAATTATTTTTGTCGGATTTTTATTCAATTAAAAAAAGATACTATGACGCCTTTTCATTAAAAATGCTTGTTTGTATTGAAATTCATTGGTGCAATTGCTTGTTCATATGGAAAGGAAGAAAAAATCTGACATGTGTTAAAATCACCAAGATTACATATTGTTGCTTGACTTGTCATAATCATTTATTATTATTATACAGGGTAATTAAAAAATGTTTTTTTTGTGTTTTAGTTGAAATATTGAAAATTACGAAGTAACAAACAAAAAAGAGAATAAACTAAAAATTGCAATGGCTTCGTATATTGCATGAAATAGCCTACAATTACTAAAATACATATAAATCTTGCTTACCTGTAAGATTTTAGAGTAGTTTTACTTTTCCGCATGGCGCAATGCGTGCGGAAATGTGGACTTTTCCGCACGCTCGTAGGAAAATAAAATTTTTGAATGTGTTTTTTGGGAAAGCTAATGAGTAAATAATTGCAGATATAAGTATATCTTGTAAAATAAAAGGTGTTCTACCATAAAATCATTCAGTTTGGCTGCGACCATGTTTAAGAAGGAGGAATTTTAGGAAACTTTGTGCATTTTTAAGGTTAGGTCCGAGTAGGGTGTTATAACTTAAAAACTAAAAGCTTCCGACAAAATTTGACTTCAGATTCGTAATCAGCGCCCCAAAAAACCCCTGTATACTAAATTTCAATAAAATCGGCCGTGGGCCCGATAAGTAAAAAAATACCTAAAAAAATTAAGTACTGCTAGATTTACGTTATAATATGCTTGTACTTCCTCATATTCATCCATTCCTCATTTAAAACAAAACGATTAGGCCCACGTTACCATGCAGAAATTCCGTCTCGCATCCAACATCACGAAATATTACGTTTGACTAATGTTCGAGCAAACAACCTAAATAAACACCATCTAGTGTTATGACGTATTAATTAAATCCAACATTCGACGTCCCTCCGGGGTTTCCCCTGATAAATTATGACCTTTGAGCAGGTGTAATTTACGCCGCACATTCCGGCCTGTCAAGTCCAATTGACTCTGGCGGCGATTCGGAATTATTCGCGAGATAAATGACAAAAATTAACGCAATGGTTTTGCGAAGTGAATGAAATTGCGTATAACGGTTTGTTTTAATCGGGGGTATGGCAACACTGTAGGGCACTTAACCTTATTTGTAATAATAGGCCTTTTAAGTGTATGCTCAATGCAAAGCGTACGCTTTGTAAAAAAACGCAATATAAAAGTTTCGGGCACTTTTTACAAATATAGCTGGGCAACAAGCATTATCATCTCTAATATCAGTGAAATTAAATGAAAAATAAATTAATGGTGCTTCATTAGTGCATCCCACCGTAGAAGTAATAAAGTTTTACCATATCTCGTTTTTCTTCATTGGTGAATTCCATTTTTAACAACACCACAACTGACAGTAAACACAGAATGTTATTTACACGTCACCGATTTGAGAAATCAAAGTGCGTTATAAAAATATTCTAATTTTAAATTTTTTGATTTGGGGGGCAAGGGGAACTTATGATACATCGTTGAAAATGTGATAAAAGGGCCATTCAAATTTGTGAATTCCCATATGGCGTCCATAAGAAAAAAAAATTGATGATGGTTACGAAAAAGAAACGTCGAGTTGCAAAACTATGAACACCATTCGATAGAGCGGAAAAAGTGACAATGCAAATGTATTATTTATTTTGGGAAATTTGTTGAAAAAGAAACCCCGGAAAAAATAAAACGATTTTCAAAAATTTCGTTTTTTTTTTTTGGATATCTCCGGAATTACTCGGAATTTTTAAACTTTAAAGGAAAATTTTTTGGTCACATAAATGCCCAACTTTTCTATTTAACCATCTTTTGTATCTCCTATAGTTTCCAGATCCCAATGGTGAGAGTCAATTTGGGAAAAACCCCGGGATATATATATTATATTTTTAAAAATAATTTATATAATTTACCCCTTTAAATTTTATAAAAATATTTATATTATAAATTTTATTTTAAATTATTTTGAAATTTTTTAATTTTTTAGAACTCAAAAACATTTTCATTAGTTTTTAGCGATTTGAACTCACGAATCTAAAAGTTTTTTCGGGAAAAGGGCTAAATTGACGGTTAATTTCATTTTACCCTTGAATAACTTTTAAGCAAGTTAACTTACCGAAAATGACTCTATACCTTTTTTGTAAAACGTTTAATTCTCTACAAAAATATTTAAATTTTTTTTTAACCAGTCGGGTAAATGCGCCAAAAAAGTAAAAAAACCCAACAATTTCGTATAATTTGAACTTTGAGCTCAAATTACTTTTAACGGAACAAATTTATGAAAAAATCATAAAAGACATTTTTTGTAGAGCGCTAAATTCTCTACAAAAATATGTCGAGAACTTTTCTTTGTTAGTTACAAAAATCAAAAAAACAAAAATAATTTTTCCAATGGTATTTTTATGGAAAACCAAAAAGTGCGATGCGGAGCATCTTAATAACGAAATTAAGAGATCATCCTTTCACGGGCTCATTTTTACGCCTAAACGAAACTTTTGAAATTCATACTGAAATAACTTTGTAAAAAACCATAATAATTGAGGCCCATGACAGCAACAAAGAAAAATACGGGCCCTCAAACCACAAAAAGAGGTAAAGAATAATTCTAAGAGCCAAAGCATTAAAAAAAATAGAAATGGTCGGGTATTTCAAATTATTCAAAAACTTCTTCAATTTATGCCCTTTTGAACGATAAATATAATAACCACAATTTTTAAAAAAGGTTATTTGTCAACTTTTTAAAAGTAAATTTCGTAAAAATGCCCACCTTGATAAAAATTTACTAATACCCCAAATCCTGCTTTTTTACAAATTGTGGTTATTGCATATTTTTCTTTGTAGCTGTTATGGCTCCCAATTATTTAATTTGTATGATTCTAGTATTGGTCTAGATTAAAATGAAATAAAATTGTTGTCAGTTTCATGATTTTTTAAAAAGTTATTTCAGTTTGAAATGTGAAAATTATAAATTAAAAAAAAAAAAAAAAAAAAAAAAAAAAAAAAAATTTTTAGGGCCCAGGTCAGAATACTTGGGTGGACTGCATAGCAGACGGCTCCATCTATCTCAGATTTACGTATATCTCTCAGTAACACCCTGTTTTTATAAAATATATATATATATATATATATATATATATATATATATATATATATATATATATATATATATATATATATATATATATATATATAAAGTGTGTCCCAGGATGGCGAATTTATACGTAAAAATGACAAAAATTTTGGGGTTGAAATTTGACCGTTTGGCATCCATCCTGTTTTTAAAAAAAAAAATTTAGCATATTTTTTTTTTTATAAAATCAAGCATGCCTTATCAGTTTTTAAATTTTATGAGTAGGTAAATAGTATTTCTGGCTAGATAAAAAAAAAGTTTATAAAAAAAGTTGTTTAGAATGCAAAATTATGCCCAATACCGAATTTTATAACCATAGACCTACTTTGATTTTTCGTTTGGTGTCCAATTAATTTTTTTTTTCATATTTAATAAGTAAATAATTTAAACGTAAAAAACAAGTAGGCCCATTTATGAAAACGGCATTCAGGCATAATTTCTTTTAAACAAAATTTTTTTTTTTTGCAAAAAACTACCCCTCTAAAAAAAAATTTAAATTTTTCAGGCTTTTTGAAAATATGTGGGGGCCATTTTTAAACAGGGGCGGGTGAAACCGGGATTTCCCCCCAAATTTTGTCATTTTTGTAAATTGTATCCGGGACACACTATATATATATATATATATATATATATATATATATATATATATATATATATATATATATATATATATATATATATATATATATATATATATATATATTATATATATATTTAACAAATTTTTTTTTTCGAACCATTCATAATATATTCTTTTATATTTTCTTGGGCTTAGTGGTTAGGCCAAACAACTCAATACCTCCCAAAAACCCTCTAAATGGCCACAAATATGACAAAAAAAATAAAACGGCATTAACAAAACACGAAAGCCAAACATTACATAAGTTTAACTTTCAAGACACCAAAAAATTTTTAAAAAATGAATTTAATAATCAAAAAAGAAATTTATGGAAATGCTTTACATTAAAAAAACACAAATCAATAAATGACAGGACCGACATAAAATTTAAGAAAATTTTTTATAACGTAATAAATTAAATAACGAGAATTGTTGACAATTATACTTAAAATAAAATCAGGTTTGGGAAAAAAAAATAATCATATTTTTTTTAATCAACAAAATAAAAAACCCCAAACACCGGGGAAAAAAAAAAAAACCAGCATCTCAATTCCTGAGCCAATTCTTAATAGTAATATTTTAACCGTATAACTATGAATGTACAGATTGTGTGTTTTGTCTTTCTGAATAGTTTTTATGTTTGACATGTAAATTTTTAAATTTTTTGTGTACAATATGCTTTTATTTTAAATGGATTATCCTCCTATGGGTAAGTCAAGAAGAAATCTAGGTTGTTTAGATAGCATATAATGATGATAAAATTTTAAATTGTTAAAAAAACCTCCACATCATATTTTAAAAAATTTTGTTTAAAAATTTAACTTGTTAAAATAAAATATATTTGTTGTAGACATTGAAAAAGGCCAAACAAGCCAAAACTTTTGTTAATAAATTAAAATGAAATGAAAACCCGTTTTAATTCGTAATTTAAAAAAAAAACAAGAACCACTAAGCCCAAGAAAATAAAAAAGTATATATATATATATATATATATATATATATATATATATATATATATATATATATATATATATATATATATATATATATATATATATATATATATATAAAGGGTTGTGATTTAATAACGGATAAATTCAATAAAAGAGGAGGTATTTCTTTTTCGAAAAAATCCTCGGACAGGTCGATTTTATTTTTGGATCGGGCATATTTTGACATCAAATGTAGATATACAGGGTGACGCAAGAAAGTTTGACAGGAAAAATATTTTTTTCTTAAATGGAACCTCCTGTATATTTTTGCATTTTCGGATTCTCCGGATAATTCTGGACATCTTTTAGGTGTAATGTTATATACCTATCGTCAACTATTCACTAAGTAATTACGTTTAAATAATAAACATAAATTGATTAATTACGTTCCACATATTTGAAATTTATTTTATCAAATGCTGGAAGTGGCCGCCATTAAGAGCATCTCAAATCAGTATGAACCATTTATAACCAGTCATTTCGATTACCTATACACCTCTCTTTGTGAATATTTGACATAGACTTGAAATAAGTGTCAATTATTTAAAAATTTTTTTTGCCCAATCGGTGGATAGGCAGACGTTGATCAATAGAGTGGCCACCTAGATCACCCGACCTTAATCCATTGGACTACTTTCTTTGGGGTTATGTCAAAAATCAAGTATAAAAAGATAAGCCACACACGCTTGATATCCTCAAAGATCGCATTCGTAATGCAATTAGGAATATTTCTCCAGACACAGTTGAAAATGTACAGCAAGAATTTAACGATCGCCTGGGGTGCTGCAGAGCTGGTAATGGCGGCCACTTCCAGCATTTGATAAAAAAAATTTCAAAATGTGGAATGTAATTGTTAATCAATTTATGTTGAAACAAAGTATTATAATTATTATTTAAAAGTAATTATTTCGTAAACAGTTAAAGATAGGTATATGACATTATACATAAAACATGTCAAATTTTTACGAAGAATCCAAAATGCTAAAATGTACAGGGGTTCCATTTAAGAAAAAATATTTTTCTGTCAGACTTCTTGCGACACCCTGTATATCTCCATTTGATGTCAACATATGCCCATCAAAAATAAAATCGACTGTCCAAGAATATTTCGAAAAGAAATACGTCCCTTTTATTGAATTTATCCGTTATTAAATCACAACCTGTATATATATATATATATATATATATATATATATATATATATATATATATATATATATATATATATATATATATATATATATATATATATATATATATATATATATATATATATATATATATATATATATAATATATCAAATGGCTTATTCCTTTTTCCTTTTGCTACAAGTCTTTCTTTCTCACATTAAAGACACTCGTACTTGAGCTTCCGACTAATGTAGAAAAATGAAACAAACAACATTACTTGAAACGGATTAACAATGAAGCAGTAACATCACTTTACGTCCACATCTATGCAAAACGCTTAGTAATGCTAAAGAGCATAGTCGGAAACATTTCAACGGTTATTTTATTGATTTTCTAACCGTTCTATTATTGACAGAACCGAAAGCCCGGTTCGAGTTGTATGCCTTTCCGAGCCATTCACATACGTCTTTCAGCGGCGGACTCCTTCAAATAATCAAACAAACAATAAATCCTGCTGCCCGCGGGTCCGCCAACCCGCAACACTGCAGGTGTTTACGGACGACGCCTACCGAGTGCTCTGTTCAGCAGGATAGGAACGATTACGGTTTGCTGCTCTTGCACTTCCTTATAGAAAAGTAAATAGAGTAATGTACAGGAGGTACGTCTGAGAAGACTGAAACTCTTAAAACAAATTGGAGAACCCGAACCTAATGGGTTCTGCAATTACGGACGAGTGTATTGTAAAGTGTGTTTGCGTATTTACAAATAAAACTTTACACCATTGTTAACTGGATGTGCCTGTTATTTAAAATAACGTTTATACATTTTGTAAAATTCAGCGTGGCAGTACCAAAAGATTACAGCGATTTTTTTATTTCAGTGTGTATTTTACACGAAACGTCTCAACATGTTTTTCTCCCTATCATTACTTCGTTATGGTTCCACATAAAAGCATTAAAAATTGCACATCTTTTATAGTCCACAGTACAGGCCCCCCCTGGCAAGTTGATTATCACATACTTTATAATTCGTGAGTAACTTCGTTTCGACGAGTCTACCACACTTTTTCTCTGCGACTTTTCTCGATTCCTCCGCTTTTCCGCTCGAAAAAGCCCTATATTATGACGATTTCCCAAGGTTCTGAAAAGTCATGACCACAACTTTTTTTTTAACTTAAGTTACTGGAAATTTTGTTAAAAATGTGAATTTAAACTTATCCGACAAAAATTTGTCCGACTTTTTCATGTCTACCGCTCGAAACATGCCCAAATGACAGGGTATTAAAAACCGATCACCACATAGGTATTTTTGGTAAAATTAATTGTAAATGATTTATAAAATAATATCCCATGGTTGTCCGACAAATTTTAAGCTGCATTTTTTCAGTCCGACAGCTAGAAATTGGAATTTTGACTGGGTATAAAAAATCGTTTACCACATGTCAGACAAAAATAAGACACGAAAGAAAAGTATTTTTTAAAGAAAAAAAATATATTGTCCGACAAAAATATATCAGCAAAACGTTAGTCCAAAACAAAAAAAAAGTTAAAAAAATTCGTAAATTTTTGTACATATATTTAAAACCGCCAATAAGTATTTTATTTGATGAAATAAAATTTAATGTAAATATATATATATATATATATATATATATATATATATATATATATATATATATATATATATATATATATATATATATATATATATTATATATATATATATATATATATATATATATATATATATATAATATCCGCTCTTTACGTACTGATTTATAGTTATCTCTACAAACTAAAACTAATTCGCCTTTAAGCTAACAATACTGTCTTGGAGGATGCATTTGAAATCAAATAAACTTAATAAGTGAAGAATAATTATTCAGGAAGAAAATTATTGTCACCAAGCCGTCATAATGTTTACTTTTAACCCTCATTTTTTTTTTTTTCATGAGTATCCACGATAATTTTAGTAGGTTTTTTAGTGATGTCTTTTAATTTGTACAGTTTTTTAATAAATATATAAAATAAAACTTTTGCAGTTTAAAAGAGCGTTTTTTAATATGCATTTTATCAATACTAATGTTTTACCTTTTTAAAAAGAATTTTTGTAAGTAAGGGTACTTTACTCCTGTACAATTTTTATATTTTTTGACCTATCCTGTACTTAACCCGAGACAGTTACAGTGTACGTTGCATTGTTGTTACCATAGAAACTTTTGTGAACCTGATTTCCAATGAAAAGGTGTTAATCTAGGATCCGTGTTTTTAATACGAGGTGTTACGGAACACTGCAAAAATTATGTTTATGCAGTTTTTTATTATTTTTAGTAAAGGCGGACACTAAATTGTCGGACAGGTGTATCACTATTTTCTACAATAAATTTAAAAGAAAAAAGTGAAAATTAGGTTCGTGGTCAACGATTTTTATACCCCGTCAAAATTCCAATTTCCAGCTGTCGGACTGAAAAAAATGCGGCAAATTTGTCGGAAAATATAAAATGGTATTTTATAAATTATTTACAATTAATTTTACCAAAAATTACCTATGTGGTAATCGGTTTTCAATACCCTCCATTTGGGCATGTTTCAAGCGTAGACATGCAAAGTCGGACAAATTTTTGTCGGACAAGTTTAAATTCACATTTTCAACAAAATTTGCAGTGACTTTAGCTAAAATAAAGAGTTGTGGTTGTGACTTTTTAGAACCTTCGGAAATCGTCTTAAAATAGGGCTTTTTCGAGCGGAAAAGCGGAGGGATCGAGAAAAGTCGAAGAGGAAAAGTGTGGTAGACTCGTCGAAACGAAGTTCCCCACGAATTATAAAGTATGTGGTAATCAACTTGCCAGGGGGGGGCCTGTACTGTGGACTATTACTCCTAACACACTAAAACAAGGGCATTAATATTATATACAGGGATACCCATAATAGAATAAGCATTTTAATTGCTCAGTAAAATTGTTAAAACTAAATAAAAGTAACATTTTATTACACTTAATTACAATTCACTCTTTGGGATTTACTATAACATACGACTTATCCAAACTTTTAAAAAGTACGTCTTTTAAGTAAGTGCCATTAACTTCAATGCGCTTTTCAAGATTTGACAAAAAATGATTTATGACACGATGAAGGAAATCCTGATCTATTCACCGGACCACTTCAGGAATTCGGACGAGTTGCAAAAACCTTAGACTTTAAATAGCCCCACAAAAAAAAGTCTGGTGCAGTTAAGTCCGGGGACTTTAAAAACCAATTTAAATCCCCAAATAGTAAAATGAGTCGCTCATTAAACACTTCTCGCAGAACTCTTTTAGAGTTTTTAGCGGTATGTACTGTCGCTTCATCTTCTTCTATTAAGTTACTCTTTATGCTTTCACGCAAAAAAAACTCATTGTTGAACTGAATAATTACCGTAATTACGCAGATCTCTGCCCTAAATATATGGAGAGTAAAAGATTATTTGTTTCATACCGAAACCAAAGATGTTACGCTCAACATGTTGGGTGCCATACTATCAGTGGTATTCCAAATCTTGTTGCAAAATACTTAAAAATAAAAAATCACGAAGAATATGCCGGACATGGGCTGAGACGTTCTTCGGCTCCATGTTGGAAAAAGCGGCGGTGATTTGCTCACTTTGAAAAGACACGGAGGATGGCTTTTTTCAAGTAGCAGAAGGATATATAGAGGAGTCCATACAAAAAAAAAATTGAAGTATGTGAAAAGTTTTTTTAGGCCTTGTAACTTGGAAACTACAAAATCTGTAACAGTCAATCAAGGGAACCAAAACATACACGAACACTCCGCTTCAACATATTTAGTTCAAAAAAAAAGAAATACTAAAAGGGATTGAGCTTCAACAATAATACGAGTTGTACAATAAATATAACCATTAATCATAACGGTTCCGTCCAAAATTAATTTTTTTAAAGATTTAATTAGCTTGTAATTTTTTTTTTTGTTAATTTGTGTTACTTTTTTAAAAAAATAAAAATAAATAATACAATTTTCTTAAACCATCTTTTTTTGCCATGTTTTTGTTTATGTAGTTTTATCCTAAGTATAATAAAAAATATCGTTCATTACACCCTCAGAAATGGATTTTTCCGTTCTTGCATGACTTCCTGAATTTGTAACGCGCGCACGGAAAAATCGTCATTTCAGTACTGGTAATGAAATGACGATTAAAGGTAGCACTTTTAATCCTAGGATTAAAAGTGCTACATTTAATCCTAGGATTAAAGGTGCAACTTTTAATCCTAGAATTTAAAAAAAAAAGGATTTTTGAATAACTAAATGTATTAGTTTTTACTTGGTTGAAGAAAAAATAGTGTATATCATACGGACTAAAAGTGCTTATTTTTATTCGTAATTTTGCATTCGCTTGGCTGCGCTGCGCTCCGCCTCGCAACTGCAAAAATTGCTCGTAAAAAAAGATGCACTTTTAATCCTTATAATATACTATTATTTACTTATAAAAATACAGTGTAATTTTCAGGCGTAACGACATTAAAAACCATGGCACCGGTACACCACCCACACGTTAACCAATTAAAATGAGTTTAAGCGTTTCTTCGTACCTTTCGTTCCCTTTTTTTCATCGAGAACTGTATCAAGATACTCCCGCGGTCACTCGGAAGAACCATAAATCAGTTAAAACGTCCAGCAGGAATATTTATGAGAAGGAAATCGTCCGCTTTTGCTATGTTATTGTTTTCGTATTCACGTGCAGCCTTGTAAAAGGTCACAGTTATTGTAGAATTATTACGGAAAACAGCTATATTGAAATAAGCGCGATGTATACACCCTTTTAAGCCCACATTGCCCACGATAGATAACTGTATTTTGATTTGTTAATTTACAACCACGATATCTCTTTATTTATATTATAATATTGTTTGAGTTACGAATCTTACAAATGAGGCCATACCGTTTGATATTTAATTAAATCCAAACATAATAATATTGTGATATTTTCCGATTTATTTTTTTAACAATAAATAACATTATTCTGCATAAAAATCCTTCCCGACCAAACTAATGTGTTATTTTAATAACTTTTAACTATATTACTCTTACACTGACCTGTAAATAATCGTTGTACAGAAAAAATAAAAACATAAACTTAAAAAAATAGAGAGCATGCTGGAACAAATCATAAGTGATCAGAAGAAAGTTTTTATTGCTGGGGATTTAAATATCAAACTTTTATAAAAAAAACAATCTTGGAACACAATTTTTATCTGTTATGAATACTTTTAATATGTATCCAAAAATTTTAGGAAATACTAGAATAACATCAGCATCGTAAAGCTGCATTGATAATATTTTTACAAATATACCAAAATGCGATGTATACATATTGTTCTAAATACTGTAATATCAGATCACACGGTCCAAAAAATTATATTTAACTATAAACAGAGCACAGTAAAAGATTTGGGTTTAAATTTAAATTTTGATAAGTGTAAATTAACTGTTTTATCTAAAGATCATTCCAATATACTATCAAATTTTCTTAGTGTTGTTCCTAATCTGTCAGTAATTCCCAATTCAAATTTTAATTTATTAGGAAGTGCTTTTTCGTCAAATGAAATTGAATACTCAATTAATAAAAAGACAGAATTTTTAAAATCTCTTAGCACCAAATTAAAATTTTTAGACACATATTTCTTATTATTTACTAAAATATTCCTTTGCCATACCTCGAATGTCTTATTTGTTAAGATGTTCAACTTGTTGGAAATCTCCAGAATTACTTTGTACTTTGATAATGTATTACAAAGTTTGGTTCAAGACATAACAAATTGTGATATTAAATTAAATTTTTGGTTACAAAGCACTCTTCCAGTAAAATTGGGAGGTCTTGGAATAAGAGATAACCACCCGTCTATTTCTGCCTTTTTAGGTTCAATCAATGACGTGTCAGGTTTATTTCCAAAATTTTACCCTTTCCCAATTCTTGCGAAGCGATAATGATTTAGCAATTGTTTTGTAAAATTTTTGGTTTAAAAACCCAAATACAAAAAAAAATTTTCAAATTTTCCAACTCTTTTTTGTGCCAGACAAGTGAAGATAAGGCACGTCTATTTGCTCTTCAGGCCCCTGAAAGTAATCTTGGATTAACGCATTCCATCTTCGTCTTGGGAAATTTGTTAGATAACAAAAATTCCATATTTCCATCGCTCTCAGACTTGGTCTCCTGTGTGTGGGATATTTTTGGGGGGGCCCTACATGGGTTAACTGCAAAAAAAGCGCAGGGCGTTCTTCTAGACACAGTCAGATAAATGACATTATCAAGAGAGCTCTGATTTCAGCTGAAAATCCTTCTGTGTTAGAGCCTCTTGGAGTTTGCAGAAGGGGATGGAAAAACCGGGTTTTTGACTTATTGCAAAATCCTATCTGGACAAAACTTCTAATTTTTAGGTGCGGCTGCTCGTATTGCCGAAAAAAAAACATCTAAAATATAAAGAGCTTGAAGAACGCTTTATCTTAAATTTCCCTTTTTCTGTTGAAACTTTTGGTCCTTTGGGTGATGAGGCTAAGGGTTTTATTAATAAATTTGAAAAAAATAAATTGCAAAAAATCTAAGTTTCATTATCCAAAGAATTGGTTTACTGTGCAACGGGGGAATGCAGCATCAGTACTAGGTACAATCCAGGGGGACCTGGACTTGAAAGTTCATAATTTTTTAAAAATAGATTTAGTTCATTAATTTAATTTTAAATATTTATTTTTTTTCTTATTTTTTTTATTTTTAAAAAAAAAAGTTTTTACAGTAAAAAATGTTATTTTAAAAAAATTTTCGGGGGTAATACACGAGTGTTTAAAAATTACCATAATTTTTATGAAAACTTGTTATTTATAATTTGTATAACAAGCTTGAATGAAAATTATCTATTAATTTTATATGGGGTTTTTTGGAAGAATATTTCTAGACTGGAGAGTATTATTCTATTAAAATGGTTTTTTTTTGCCTAAATTCTCAATTTCATGCAACATAATTAAAACTATAACTAAATTTTAAAAAAATTACTTTATCTATTTCTTTATCGTGTCATGACAAATTTTACTTATTTTGACTGATTTTGACGTTTCTAATTAACAATACAAACAAACAGGTTTGATTGTTTTGTGTTTGTAAGTAAGTGGAAATACCACAATGTCTAGGCAACGTGAAATTTCCGCTGAAGTTTTTTGATTTTTAACGTGGCTTATGAAAAAATTTATACATGAGTGAAATATTCACTTGTTTTTCAAATAACCAACATGGATATCTTAAGAAAAAGTCAACCCAAACGGCAATTTTTCAATTTGTACAAGCAATTTTGGAACACTTTGGGGGGGCACAACCAAAATATATGGGGCTGTTTTGGTTTAAAATTTTATGACTGTAGGATAAATTTTTTGTTACAAATCAGATGGGAAAAAATAAGGGTGTTCTAGGGAAGTATACTCGGACCTGTCTGATTCATAATATTTATGAACGACATAAATTTTGAAATTAATATCCCTTATCTCCACCTAACTGAATATGGTGATGACACTAATTTATTAGCTGGTGGTGCAAATATATCTAAAATATGAAAAAATGTCTCATTTTTAATAATAAATATTTGGTTTTAGAAAAATAAATTATGTTTAAATAAAGATAAACCAACACATTGCTTAACCACAATTAACCAGCATCTATTTCAATTATGTATCAACTCAATCTTTTCGTCAATTTTAAATTTTATGTCAGTACTTACAATGTATCCACCACTAAACAAAAATCTTAAAATTCGTTTCCAAAGCAGACAATTAATTCCCTTATAGATATACGAAGCAGGTTAAAAATACGTTATTATTTCAAAACATAAATTTCGACAGTACAGTATGAAATAAAATATTATACATTATTCAGCAAAAAACCTTTACAGTATTCGTTTCGAAATTCCAAACTTAGCTCCTTCGACGCCTCGTCTGTAAACATCTCACTCATACAGTAAAATTTTATTTTCTGGGCTTATAACGTAAATATCTATTAAAATGTTGAACAGTACATCATTCTGTGAAAGTTGTTTTTATATTTTATGCGTTTCTGCACCAACTAAAGCGCGTTTGAAGTGGTGCCGACGACAAGTGACCCAACTTACATTTTAACTCGGTAAACTTTGTCCCTGCCTTCGAAAAAGGATGATGTGGACTGCAAGTCAGACATAGACCGTTATTATAAAGTTTAACTTATACAAAGCGTATGTAAGGAAGATTTTTTCACCAAAGGAAACATGATACGCATTAAAGATATCGGTTATATCGGATATAACGGTTATTCTTTTATGTAAAATCCCTAACAACACAAACAGTTTTATTGTTTTTACTATATTAAATTATAATATCTTATTATTTACTTTTGATCTTTAAATAATAGTTTTTCTGTTGTTCTAGATCCGCCAATTACAATAATGCCACCGGAGATTGTGAACTCTCATCAATGGACAGACTCACCGTTGCGGGAAGCAACGCTTTTGTATCAGCTGATGGGTACGACTATATGGAAAACAACTGCATCGAAGAACCAACGAAACTTTGCGAATTTAAGAAGCTGACTGGCAGAATTTTGAAAACGGTAGGTACCATTTAGAGAAGATAACACTAGTTTACCACCAATTTGCAACTGCTATGCAAAAGGCAGCTTTTTGTTCATTTTTAGTTTTCAAATTAAAAAATGATGCTAAAAATTCGCCTTAACGTAATATTCATAACGTTGCCAAATTTACGTTTTCCCTAAGTTAGGGTAATTGTGCTTAATCTGGCAACACCGCATGAGAGTGACTGGGGATGACACCTTAATCACAAAATATCAACTTTCTAAGGCTTAAAATACAGTAAATATGTATTAACATATTATACCTAACACATACATACATTCGAGAACTCAAAATTTATACAAGGTGGAAAATTTTCGCAACTTTCCCGTACTTGGCTCTCCAGTTTCCTTTCTAATCAACGTATATCAGTTACTGTAGATGGTAATTATTCCAACTTCTACCAAATAAATGCTGGGGTGCCCAGGGGCTAAGTGCTGGCACCCACGATGTTTTTTCTACACATTAACGATCTTCGCTCTAACACAATCAATCCCATTTATAGTTTTGCTGACGATAGTACCCTCCACTCTAGTATTCAATTTCTTAAGCCACCATGTAATTCTGATTTCGAAAACAAGCGCAGGTCAATGCAGATATCTCTATCACAAGACCTCAAACTTATCTTGGATTGGGGCGCCAAAAATATTGTTCAGTTTAATGCCTCGAGAACACAATCATGTTCGCTGTCGCTAAAAAAGTCTACCAATGATCATCCATTACATATGAGCGGCCAAGTTCTGCAGAAGAAAGAGTCGTTTAATCTTGTCGGCGTTACTTTTGAGAATAACCTCAACTGGCACAAACATATTACATCCATAGCCTCGGCGGCCTCAAAAAAGCTTGGATTCCTCTTTCGAGCCAGAAAGTATTTCTTTTCTTCCAATCTGTATACTCTGTATGTATTCCAAATCAGACCCTCTTTAAAATATTGTTCTCATGTCTGGGGAATGGCGTCCCCTACAACACTTAGCATTCGGGATTTCATTCAAAGAAGAGCCGTTCATCTTATTAATGATCCCACGCTCACAAAAAGGCTTCCTCTTCTTGCCCACCGTCGAGCTGTAGGGGATCTGTCGCTCTTCTATAGGTATTTTCACGACTTCTGCTCAGAGGAGTTGGCCAATATAATTCCTTCTCTGGCAGCTCCCAACAGAGCAACACGTAGTGCAACTTTTATGCATCCTTTCACAGTTCAGTTAGAAGGCCACGAACTTCCCGCTTTCTTCGTTCCTTCATCCCTAGAGTGTCAAGACTGAGGAACCTGCTGCCCGCAGAAGTTTTTCCTTCTCCTTCCAATCTCCAAATATTAAAGTCCCGTGTGAACAGACTTCCTCTCACCACACTTAAGACACCCACTGTACGTTAGTACTTAGGCATCAGCCTTCGTGGACTGTCACAAGATAAAAAAACAGTCATTATAATATTAGCCGCAATTTTTTTTTGTATTTATTTACTAGTGTAATTTTTTCATTAATGCAAACGTTTAAAATAATTCTTATTTTTCAATCAGAATTTTTCAAGTCTTTTTTTGAACTTCTAATTTTGTTTTTATTTAAATGATTTTAGGTTGACTCTGTATACCAAGATGTCGGCTCCGTAGATGAATGCAGAGAACTTTGCTTGAACTCTCCCTACAGATGCCACTCCTACGACTACGGTGACACCGGTGAAATGGTATGCAGATTGAGCCACCATGCCAGAGCTACCTTAGCTGACATTCAGGTCAGTTAATCCATCGCAGAATGTAAAAATTAAAAGAGTTTTTGTCTTTTTTTACTTTAAAAAGGTTCTTATTATCATAATTCTTTGAAATCTTCTGTTTGACTAACATTTTTTCGAAACCACAGGACACTACGCTTTAATACAGTTCAAGCTACCCATCATGGCCTACTAAAGCCTAATTGATTTTTTTTTGACGACGTTTTAAAAACAAATATAACATTCTGACACATAGTCCAGTAACTGAAGACCTGAAAGTACCCAAAGCTGTAAATAAATCTGTACAGTTTTTATTTGTGGCGCAATTCTTAGGTCTTCGCGGATGCTTTCGAGCGAGAAAAGGTTTATCACGATTCCGACGTGGGAACCCGCTGAAAATGGCCCCTCAAAGTCCCAAAAATGAGTTTACCGCGAATATCTGCCAAAATATCCGAATTGGAGAATTTTTGTTCAGACAAAAAATGAAGATCACCTCGAAATCTACAAAAATGGTCCTTACTACTTTTTTCGCAACACCAATATTTTTCGCAAAAACGGTCGTCGAAAAATAATAACATTTCACACTGGATAGATGTGGCTAAACCGCTAAAAAATGCAGATGAGCAAAACAATTTTTTATCAAAACGTAAGAAAGATGGTAAAGGAAATTTTCTGGGATCATTGAACACTTGCTAAGGTCTCATTATAAAAAAGAAATGGTAATAACAAACCAACTTCCAATTTAAGATTCATATCTTTAAAAAAGTATTCAGTTGTTACGCTGTTCAAAGAGTCACCCAGTATAGATTCAAGCATTATTTTAGAGAACTAGATATTTACTAAAATCTTGGAGCTTCTTATAAACTAATATAAAAATAACGGTAAACCCAATATAATTCCTTTAATAATTTAAAATCCATTTGCCAAAAGTAAATAAGAATCTGCCAAAAACAGATTTATTCTTGGCCTTAAAAAAACTAGAAAAGTATTTTTTACGGCTTGATACACCCTGTGCAATGAACGTCTACGAATATAATATTTTAAAATGGCATAATGGAAAATTTGGACATTAGCTGGTGCAAGAAATAAGGCCGACAGACTACCAGCAAGGACTTGGTTATGTTGTTGCGTTACAGCAAAAAGCTAGAAACAATCGTGATTCCAGATTTGACCGCTCCAGACTTTTTTTTAGAGGTATTTGAAGGAAGGAGTCTATTTTAATAAGTCACAAACCATCCCTTAACTTAGACATGAAACTTATAATAAAATCAGTGCCATAACATCTGACATTTTGCGATAAGTCATGGAACATGTTTCAATAACACTAAAATCTGGGACTTCCATTGTCTTTATTTGCCAATTGATACACAACGTTTTGGTTATTGATGTATCTTCAGCCGTTTTCAAGTGATAACTAAAAACTATTCTTAAAAGCTACAATTTATATACTATCCGTTGTTCACTGAGGCTTGACCGATTTTTCACGGTTCAGCAACGGCAGCCAGATATTCGGAATGTCGACACTAGGTTTGCTAAATACATTTTGGTTGTTTGCAATTATTACAGCTTCTTTAAATTTGCTTTTCTTCCAGTGGGATTCTTTATGAATAATTTTTGCTTCCGACCATTGTATGTAGTGTTGTTTTGACCATGCGTGTTCGGAAATTCCTCATTTCGACGTTTCACCACGTTTCATATGTTTTTTGTGTTCTTTAACTCTTATTTTGAGTGGTCTTTTTGTTTCCCCGATGTATACCTCACCACATTCACAGGGAATTTGGTAGATACAGTCATTTTTTGAAACATTGTTGTCCGGTCTCGTCTTAGTGAGAATACTTCTCAGAGTTATTTGGGTTTTAAATGCTGTTTTAATATTATACCTATTCACTATTCTGCGGAACTTTTCTGAAGTTCCTTTAATATACGGAATAGTCATAAATATCAGGTCCTATGGAGTCTTATTAAAATTAGAGTTTTTTGTCTTATCTGATATTAAACACTTTTAAAGAAACATGGAACATGTGTTGGAAAGGGCACGACTTTGTAAAGCAGAAAAAGGGCGACATCCGCGAGATGCTATTTTTACGTTTGGGCTTAAATTATTTTCCTTTACAGGCTGCATTTTCATAAAATAATGTTAAAAATTTATTTACAAAAAAAAAGTTATACAGCATTTAAATGACGGTTAAACTAACTCTATAAACACAATTTACCATAAATAAAAGCGGGTTAACTTTGAATCGAACCATCTGATTATTACCTAACCTAACTTAACTAAAATTTAAATTTTTAGGACCCCTACCTAGACGTCCCCGAAGCAGCCACATACGAACTCAGCTCTTGTTACAACGTTAGTATCGACTGCAGATCGGGAGACATGGTTGCCCGCATTCAAACCAGCAAACTCTTCGACGGCAAGATCTACGCCAAAGGCAGTCCAAATTCTTGCGTGAAAGACGTCAACAACAGCTTGGATTTCGAACTCAGCATGGCTTACGACAATTTGGAGTGTAACGTCAGAAAGAACGGATTGGGAAGGTAAGAAGTTTTTTTTTCGTACATCTTCATCAAGCAGGAAGTGACATTTTTAACGGTTGTGATCGAAAACGATTATTTTAGAAAATACAGGGTGTTCCATATAAAAAAATATTCACAATTTTTCTATTTTCCTATCGTCAGTTGTTTTTCCAAATATCATATCTAAAATTTTTATAAAAAGCCCTAAAACTTTTGTATAAACCTTTTTTTGTATTTCTTTAAATAATACCGTTGCTAAATAATAAGGAAAAACCCTGTACAAAACTCTTTTAATTTCCAGATACATCAATGACGTAGTGATCCAACACCACGACAAAATTGTTACCAGTAGTGACCTTGGCCTAGCTGTCACCTGTCAGTACGATCTTACGAATAAGAGCGTAACAAACGAAGTTGATTTGGGAGTCCATGGTGACATTACTCCAGGTAAGTCAGTTATCAAAGATCATGTCAGAAATCAAAAAATAAAACACAGTCTGTAACGTTTTAGAATACGTCGAACTCACTTTTGACAACAGATATATCTAAAAACGGCCATTTAAAGGTGGGATATATGACAGATCATAAAGCGAAATAGAAGTTGTTTTGATACCTAAAATTTTAGAGCAAATCACTCCTACAGTTGCGGGCGAAAAATTCCGGACACGATTTTTCATGATGTATTTTAGGCCACCTCAACCTGAAAATTGTCGAAGTGACAAAAAAAAATGTCAACGGATAACATATTATTTTATTTTAAAATAATTTTTTAGGAAAATTTTTAATAGTTACAATAGGCGATTAAAAATAGGGGCCCCGAAAACAAGATTAAAAAAAAAAAAAAAAAAAAATAAAAGGGAAGGGGAGAAGTATCAAACGAGGAACAAGATAATAAACTGGTCACTTATTTGTAAAAAACCTTCCATTTCAAACAACCGTAAAGACATAAAAACAGAATTTTGGGTCTGTTTGGGTAGCAAGACGCTGTGTCCAGAAAAACCCAAATTAAAAAAAACGGGGTCAAGAAGCCATTTTTATCGGCTGTTAACAAAGAACAGAGAGTGGGATTTGCTTTGCAGTATTTACAGGAAGGGTTGGAGTTTTGGAGATATAACTTTTTTACGGATAAGACCTTTTAATATTGTTACAATAGGCGAGTTAGAGTATGCAGACCTCGAAACACAAGATTTAAAAAAAAAGTATACCGAAACAGTTAGCAAGTGGTAGAGAGTATCAAACGAGGAACAAGATAATAAACTGGTCACTTATTTGTAAAACCTTCCATTTCAAACAACCGTAAAAGCACATAGACAAACAGAATTTCCTGGATCTGTTTGGGTAGCAAGACGCTGTGTCAAGAAAAGATCCAATTTAAAAAATCGTGCTGCTGTCAAGAAGCCATTTTTATCGGCTGTTAACAAAGAACAGAGAGTGGGATTTGCTTTGCAGTATTTACAGGAAGGGTTGGAGTTTTGGAGATATAACTTTTTTACGGATAAGAAGACCTTTTAATATTGTTACAATAGGCGAGTTAGAGTATACAGACCTCGAAACACAAGATTTAAAAAAAGTATACCCAAACAGTTAAAGCCAGTGGTAGATTTTTAGTTAACGTGTGGCGATATATTACTGCAAAAGGCCTTGGGCTTGGCCACTGCATTAATAAAAGATTTACAGGAGAATTTTATATTGACATATTACAAAATCCATGCCCAAGCGTTTAGAGCTAATTATCAACAAAAACGGCGCCAAAATAAAATATTAGTTCACTAATATCCATGATATTTTATGTCTTTCTGTTGTTTTAAGATTTGAAAACGAAATGTAACATATTCATTAAACGGTGAATTTTTGCGGAAGAGCTCGCACTTTTTAATTTAATTAAAAATTAATATGTTCTAAATATATTATATTAATCTTGATATTTACATTTATTTAGTTTTGCTTTTTGGAAAAAAAACATATTTAAAAAATCACAATTTTTAACAGTTTAATTGCCTAAGGCCTAAACCCAGTTTACGCAATTTAACCTATGTGTCCAGAATTTTTCGCCCGCAAATGTACTATCTTTTAAAAAGTGTTGCATAGAGCATAAAAGATCAAAATTTGTACAAAAGTTAGTTTTCGTGTTTTCTATATCAAAAACCCATCAAAAAATAGTAATACTGTCAATAAGATTTTTTGTAATGAATCGAAAAAGGTTTTTCCAAATAAAAAGCAGGAACAAGCTAATTTTTGTTAAGATTTTGATTTTTTATGGCTTTGGCTACCAAAACAGCTTCTATTTTGCACTGTAAGCTGTACCATTGCATTTCTTTGTAAATTTAAATTTTCATAACTATTATTTTTACCATGATCATAATTTTTAAAGACCTGAGAATTTTCCGCGAACAAAAACCCACAATAAATTACCCGTAAGCCAAGCTAATTGCGACATAAAGAACATTCATCATCTCATTGCACGGATAATCATTATTTCTAACTCATTTAGATACAATTTATTTTTTTGCTTCCCTAGTACGAGCTCTAACGATCTTTTTCTAGAGCCTTTTAAAGGGGGACCCGTGCCGACGCGCGACTACTACTTACACTGCTTGTCATCTTCATTTCGCCCCGTGATTCAACAGAAAATCGATGATGTTGAGGAATGTAACGGTAACATATCCTTTGCTGTGTACAATTATACTTCTAAGCAATTTTCGATTTTAAACGCCGCAATTACATCGCACTTTTATGAAATTTTATGAATGGCCTCCTAGTTCACCAGATTTGGGCTCAGGTGATTTTTCATTTTTTACAGATAATACGTTCACATATTATGAATTTACGTTGTATTTATGTTCTTAAAAGATGGTTAATTATTGACATGTTGTTATAACGTTAGTGTCAATTTAGGACAGAAAGAAGAAAGAAGCTTTTCTGAAAAGATTGTGGCCAGGAAATGAGCACTAAATGCCGCAACTTAATTAAAATGTTATGTGACCTTTTTAGAATACTAAAAGGGCTAAATCGAGTTACTGTTAGTACTGATACATACTTAGTACTCTTGAAGAACCGTCTTAAGCGATCAAAACAAAAGGGCACGGTCGTACTGGTTAGTACAGGTTGATGATAAAGTTTGTGTATTCACCACATCCTCCTTATATTCCTGACCTCGCTCCAAGCGATTATTATGTCTTTAGTTCACTCAATGAAACATTATACACAAGTGGTGAGAATGCAAAAGAGACCCGTCGAAGATATTTTATCAAATATAAAAGAAGTACTCGTATTTCATTTAACACAATTTTAAATTTAAAGCGTTTATTTAAAAAAATATTTAGAGGATAAGAAGCACTGATGTAAGAAACTGGTGCGGGATCGTTCGGTGCTACAACTAGTGAACAACTAGTTACGGTAGCATTCAAAGAACTTTGGTTAGTTCTGATTTCGAATTTTTCTACTCCAACAACTGATGGCAGCATAGAAAGAACTATGTTTTTAATTCATCTTTCGTTTAATAATAAGAAATTAAGCTACCTCTAATCATCGTTTATGCTACCTAGCTTGGTGCTTTGATATTGCTACTATATACCATACCTACATATATGTATACTTCATCTTATATCATAGAATTATTTTTACTGTCAAACTAATGATGGCAAATAAAACGAGATTTGGTAGTAGCTCGTTACCAGAAGTGAAATGTGTTACTATTTTTTTTTGGTGTGGTGTGAAGTTGTTCTTAATCGCTGTATAATCTTTTGAATACAACTCGATGTTTTGTCATTACCTTAATACTTTTACCTGGCACTCAACGCGTTAATAAGGCAACACAACTCCTCCTACGAAGTCGTTGTGTTTCATGAGTAAAAGTATTAAACGGTAATCACTAAACATCTTGTTGTAATACATTCGATAAACAAAAAACTTTATATTATTACAAGTCTTAAAAAATAAGGAGGAGTTCCGGGCCTTCTTTAAAAAATATTAATAACTTTGCCTCAAATGCACCAAAAAAATACTGTTAATTTTGATCTTTTGATAGGAAGCATGCGTGCCAATTCCTGATCTCATTTACAGCCAGATAGTATCTTGCTGATATACCCACAAAGCTATTACTGGCCATTTAAACTAGGCGCTTTTTCCAATACGGTCCCGACGCTATTAAGCTGATAATCCGTCATTTAGAAACGCACAAAACCAAAAGAACAAAATCGAATCCCGATTACAGCTGACTAATTTCACCCGATGACTCGGCATCGGCGCTTCTTCCGCTGAAAAAACAATAACAAATTGGCAATATTGAATAATAATCTGGCAAGCGCGCATCTCGATCTTTTCGAGTCATTCATCAAGTTAAACGCCATTCGATATGCCCTGCGTGCTGCCAGCTCGGTTTTTTTTTTGAAACAAAGGGCGTAATAACTATGGCCGATGGTGTGTCTGTAGATAAAAATGATAAAAGTTATGTTATTTTCTACTTTATCGCTCTGCAGGAAAAATTAAAAAAATCACAAGGTGTCAAATCTGGTGAACGAGGAGGACAATGATAAAAAAAAACTAAAGAATTTATTTCATAAAATGCTGATAAACAGATAACACTCTTCTGCAAGACAATCATCCTCGCAAAACTAATGTGGTATTTCAAAACTTTCCTCCTATTTAACCCTAACACCGTTCTGTAAATTGTCGTGACACATACAAAACCGAGGAAACATCAACAACATATTTTGGTAAAAATATTTCCTAAAAACCTATCGGGTAGGGAATGTTTATTGGATCTTTGAAGACAAGTCGAAAGGCAGTTTTATTGTTTAATAGAAATAAACAACCATATGTTCCAGTGAAGCATGCTGTACATACGATAGAAATGTACAAGAACATGTATATATTACTTCAAAGCTAAAATACGAAGATGAGAGAGAAGAGACAAAATGGTATATCTGTGTCGATCTAAAATTTGTACGTAGCAACTTCATAGGTAACAAGAAGCGGGTATGGTTGGAAAACTAATTCAATCTTAAAGGACATTAAGTTTCAACATGTTACTTTAGAAGAAGGCTTCATATGAGGCCCATCCAAAGGAAAGAAGAAAGAACTACTCAGACAAACTAGGAAAAGACTTCGCATAATAGTAGGGCTGCTAACAGGCCTCGAGAACCTTAGAGGATACCTACAGAAGATAGGCTCATACAATGGGCACCCTCACTTTTGGCAATTTTAAAAAGATTCCCAAAATTAACAAAAACGGGGATTTTGATTAAAACAAAACCCCAAGATTGGCTGTTTAAAACCCTGGGGTGGAAATTTAGGTGCAGTTTTAAGGGTCCCCGAAAAAATTTTTTACCGGGCTAAATTTTTGGCTGGGAAAAAGGGCCGAAGCAGTATAATAAAAAATTGACCCAAAACATGTTAGCAGACTACTGTTGGACCATCAACCGTAAACCCATCCTTTGAATACAAGCCAAAAAAAAACAACAAACCTATTTCTTTGATTGTTTTATACTTTTTTCCATAAAAGTATAGTTTATAAAAAAAAAATCTTTAAAAGTTAACTTTGCTTATGATTTTAAATTCTTATATTTTATATTTTTCTTCGCATCTCTAAAAACTTATGGGCGATGATATAAACCAAGCTTGCATTAAAATTTAACACACTATAGTTGGATCAGTATAAAAATGAAAATTCAGTGCTCTTTGAAAAGAAAAAAAAAACATAAAAAGTAACTAAAAAGGTTTGATTTGATATTTTTACAGACGCGTGCGGGAAGCGGCACATTATAAAAAGCAAAGGCGGCCACCAGTAAAAATCAAGCCTTTTTACTTACTTTTTATTTTTATTTTTATTTTTTTTTTGCAAAAAAAGCACCGAATTTTCATTCTAAAACTGATCCAACTATAAAGCCGGTCCCAGACACTACGTGCATTTGGCGAATGTTCGGCGAATGTGCGAAGATTCGAACTATTCACTACACCTTCGGCCACCCTCCCACACGCTACTTTATTTGAAAAATGCGTCCAGTGACCAATATTTCCCGAGTAAGAACCCGGGGAGCTTGATTTTCAGTGGCGTGGCGTTGCAGTTCAAAATGGACAGTGATGAAGAGCAGATGGTTGTCGCTGCTAGTTGTGTGATTTTCAGCAGTGTTTTATTATTACAAAATAGGAAAAAAGAACGGAAAACAAGAAGATGGTGGATGTTGTCTTTGAATAGAAGAAGTTAAAATAGTATAATGATAAAAGAAACTCTAAATAAACTGAAAAAAAAATTGTCAAAACGCTACGTGGAAAATAAACAGCCGCCTAAGGGCGTTTAATTTCCTAATTTAAAAGTTGTGTCCATTTTTGAATATTAAGAATAAATCAGAAGCCATTTAACTTAGGCACAGGATATTATATATAAAATGAGGTTAGATTTTTCCATATAATCTAAATCTATCGTAATATACAGGGTGTTCTATTTAACGTCACGACGTTTTGACTTTATTAAATAACTGCCGAAACATTGCCATCAATGAGTCTTTCTTTTTTTCAATTCTACAACCGAGCACTCCACGCTAAACTTTGTTTTAATATTATTCCAGGCATCAGCCACTTTATTCCAAATTGCAGGTTCATTTTCATATAATTGTATATATAAATCAACCCGCCACCAATGCAATACACAATGAACTGAGGGGTGCGCTAAAGCAAAAAAACATATACACAAAGCCGTAGCGTCTGGGAGCGATGCCAAAGTTAACTACGCGGCACTTCGCCGTACTACGAGCTTCTTTCATTCGTACCAGTTTACCGACAGCCTCCGGGGTATTTGGCCATTCGCTTCTTTCAAGATCCGTCAAATTTGTTAATAAATTAAATGCAAATTCGACTTCCTGGTGCAAGCCAAAATATGCCCGGGAAAACGAAGTACGAATCTTCGTCGAAGGTAGGGCTCCCACACGGTAGGCGAATAAGCTCGAATACCGAATGTTCGCCGAATACACGAAGTGTCTGGGACCGGCTATAATAAAAACACAAAAGAACTAGGAGCAAAAAAAATTAAAATGGAAAAAGTGTAATTACCTACTTGGTTACGTTTCTTTAAACGTCATAAACGGAAACAAGCTTTAAAATATCGTTGAATCGACACGTTTTTTTTGCAATTAGCTTATAAACGACGACAACACGTTTTTATCCAAAGATAATTAAAATACTCCTATACAACATTTTTTATTAAAAACGGAAATATATGTTGTAGCTGCACCCAATAAAGTAAAAACATCATTTCAAGCATTTAGTTAGTTAGTAAAACACGAACGTTCATCATCTTCTGACAAGCTTATTTTTTGCCGTAATCAAAAGCCGAGTGCGCCAAGACGTGGTCTCATATCCGGTAATACAATCCCAAACAAAATATGTTTTAATGATACAGTTTAATATTTACAATTAACGTATATTTATGGAAATGCCTGCAGAATATTCTAGCATAACATTCTTTGAAGAGAATGTTTTTTAATACAGGGTATTAATTAAGTATGTAGACAAACCGAAGGGTATAGAGTTTGGTTACTAAATGTCTTTTATAAGTAAAAATACGTAGGTCACACCGAACGTTTCCGCAAACTAATATAATCAATTATGACACATAAGCAATAATTACAATTACTGTCATCGTTAATTTATCGTGAATGTTTAGAAATTGTCTGTTAGCGGTAAAATGAATCTTACACGCGAAAATTTTTACACTAAAATTTATAATGATTTTAAAAGTAGTCTGTGCCCAAAGCAGGGCACTGAAAGACTTCGGACTGCTTCTGGTGATGAATCCCTGAGTTTGAGGAGTGTGTATAACTGGCACAACGAATTTAAGTTTAAACGGGTTTCTTTAAGTAACGAATTGCGTGAGGGGCGGCCAATTTCAGCTGCCACTGAAGAAAACATAGCTACTATTCGACAAATGATAGAAGAAGACAATCGTTTAACATATCAAATCATTCGGGGTAACTTGGGGATTCGAGGTATCTCGAAAACCCTCCCGAGTAACAAAAATGGGCTGATATTAGAAGGAATTGACGTAAAACTCCAGAAGACGACTTTTATACCATTAGCGTGCACCAGGTACTCCGCAGGCCCTTGTCAATGTCATATTCGTGTTCAGCGACTACATAAACCCCCCGAGTAAAGAAATTGGGCTAATATTAGGAGAATTTGTAATAAAACCCAGAAGACGCGTTTACACCATCCTTAGCTCGCACCAGGTACTCCGTAGGTTCTTATCAATATCATATTCGTGTTTAGCGACCTCGGAAACCTCCGACCAACAAATTTGGGCTCATTTCTATTATTATTTACCTAGTTATTTATTTTTTATAATTGCAAACTTTTAAATGCATTTTGAAAATGCGTTTTTTTAATGCACAAATGCAGTTTTTTATTTCCCATTAATTAAATTTGTTCACAAAGTTTCTAGGCGTTCATACGAATCGAATGCAAAAAACCGCATTCAAATCCATCTTACTACACAAAGAATCCCTCGTAAGGACTATTTTTGTGCTACGCTTCCTCGACGAAATATTTAGAAATACAATGAAGCAATTTTTTCTTACAAATAAGTTGTATGTCTTATAGTTTGCAAAAATTTTCGGTCCGTCCTGTATAGGTAATTTAATTCAGTTATTTATTTATAAATAACATTAACTATATGAATACATATTTATTTACATTAAATTACTATTATTATTAAATTAATATTATTTTTACTTTTACAAGACATTTATTACTAAAAATTAATCACTTTAAAGAAAATACCTTATTTATTGTATTAATAACTCTATTTAATAATTTCTTAGACTTACTTACATATATTTTTAATCAAACAAGTCATTTAGTAGCAAGGGTCCTTATTACCAAGCTTATCATTTAATTACCAATAAACTATTAATTTTAAAGAGATAATTCTAACTTTGGGTATCCTAGAATCCATTAATTAATTTAAATTTCCCGAAACTATGCTACTAGTCCATAATAGTTACAAAATTAATCATCAGAAGTAGTATTTTGGTCAATATTTTTACTTTTAGAAGTAAAAAAAGCCCAATTAAAAAAAATACCAACTCTGAAAAATTATCTTTCACACTATCAAAAAGGGGACAGTTTTGATGATATGTTTATACGTATATAACATTTTGGTCTTATTTTTGGCCAAGAATCTTCCATTAGGATAGCATATGTTTTTAAATCACTCTGTATGCGCTCTTAACACCATCTTTTCTGTTACAGCTCTTTCAGAAGAAGTCACAGTCGACTCTCCCAATGTCGCCATGAAAATCACTGACCGCAACGGCGAAGACATGATGCAATCTGCCGAAGTAGGAGATCCTCTGGCCCTCAAATTCGAAATTCTGGACAAGAACAGCCCATACGAAATTTTCGTGAGAGAATTGGTTGCCATGGATGGAGTCGACTCCAGCGAAATTGTACTGATCGATTCTGATGGCTGTCCCACTGATCACTTCATCATGGGACCCATTTACAAGAGTGCGCAGACCGGAAAGGTGAGTTAAGGGAAATGTCAAAACTAAAAACACAAATCTTTCCTCTGACACACTGTCTCTAAATGCAGTTTAGAGAAACACTTTTTTCAAATATATATTTTTTTATTTTAGGTTCTTCTTTCCCACTTCGACGCTTTCAAATTCCCTTCATCCGAAGTAGTTCAGTTCCGCGCACTTGTTACCCCCTGTATGCCGTCCTGCGAGCCTGTCCAATGTGACCAAGAAGAATCGACTGGAGAACTCAGATCTGTCATCTCATACGGCAAGCGCAGGAGAAGACGTTCCGCATCTCAAGCCCAAGAAGACCTTTTGTTGGTCCAATCCATCCAGATCACCGACAAATTTGGTTTTGACAAAGACGGCAATCGAACATCTCTTGGAAGTGAAGCTGTTTATATAAGTAACGACTCTTCCGGGCTTTGCATCAACATGGCAGGACTAATGGTGGCAGCCATCTTGTTCTTAGCTGCGCAGTTTGCCATAATTGCCGCATGGACCTTTATCTGGCAAAGGAGGAGGCTAAGCGACAAGCTATGTCAAGATAACCTAAGCATCCCGTCCCAGCTCAGCTCTAGCCGTACCGACAGCCTCTGCAAGCTCTACGAAAACGGTTACTCGCACTCACGTAGATTTTAATGTTTCCAACTTACCCTTGTCTGTGTACAAACCTTAAATTTTAACATAGAAATGACGCGCCCATTCTCTTACCTGCGTATAAAGTACCGCCTGAACCAGATCAGCTGATTTAAGATACTCTTAGGCTTTAGGTTTACTATACTATGCAATACCTTACCTAATCCCAGGCTGCTAGGCTAACAGGTTACTACTCAATGCGATGTAACGCTGCCCTTAGGCTTTAGGAACCTGTTTTTTAGGTTACGATATTATAAACAATTGTGTTGTGATCGTCCGCTTGCGCGATGGACTTCGCTTGACATAAATGACAACCTCGCCTGGAGAGCGACATCTGGCGCCGTCTAGGCGAGACAGAAGTCACGCTGCGACCGATATATTTATATTTTAATTTATTTATCTAGATATTGTGCTTCAATGAGAATACTTTTTTATTTTTAACTTTAATTCGATTCCCCAGCTGCTTACTTCACTGGTACAGGACATCTGATGCAATATTAAAAAAAACATATTGACTGTGAAGCAAAAATTACTTTATTTTTGATTGTACAAGTCAGATATGCTCAAAAAAATTAATAAAACTATAAAATAGGGAGCAATAACAACAATTTTGTTCAATCAAATATACCGTCAATTTTTGCTTCACATCGGTCCAATTTAGGTTTAAGTTAGCGCTCGGTTTAAGCTGTAGTGTGAACCGGGCTTACGGCGCGGGATCTGTGAGGACTGAAGGATGATCTAGCGCGAACGGATGTGTGTCTGTCTTTGTCTGTTGCATTTACGTTTGCATGAAATGCCTGGTTATTTAAGAGAGCTTGTCCTTCAGGCTGAAGTAGACAGACAAACTAAGGGCCTTGATATGAGTAATAGATATTAGTTGTCGATGTTTCGCAAACGTTTACACGAATCATATTTCACTCTAGGAGTAAAAATGTGTCATGTAGAATTTTTACCGAAATTTTAGCACATGTTAGTAAATGGTTTAGTTGTACAGGGTCCTTAGAGATATGTCGCCTTAATATTAAACGAACTACCATAACGAATATTAATAATTTAACGTAACTTTAGGAAATTTTTACAATTCTATATTTATTTTTAAGTTATTTCTTCTAATCGAATATGTCGACATATTTTTGTAATTCGACTACAAACTTTGAAGTACGATAATATACTCATTTAAAAATAATTTGGTTTTTTAATTTTTTATCCTTATAATCCTAAACATCCTGCATCCGAATTCTCCTGTTATGTGGTCCTGACGGATGGTGTTAAGGCGGCCAATCAGTTGGTTGTTTTAACAATCGCATAAAAACGTCCCGTCCTCTACAGTTATTGTACTTTAACCCTTCGGTCAGGCAAATTATATATAAAACGGACATTTTTCAAAGAGCTGGAAGGCCACACGTTTCAATGTATCCCCAAAAAAGAATCCTAAACTCTTTCTTCTAATTATAGACCTATATCTCTTTCCTTAGTTGTTTGCAGGGTAATGGAAAAGTTCATTAACTCCCAAATTTTAATTTTACTTTTCAGTCGGCATATATCTGCTATTGTAAACGAAAACTCTTCTAGTTTTAAATGCTAAGGTACCTTAGGGCTCGGTATTGTACGCCCCTGAAGTTGTAAATGACGCTGCATTAGTCCACAGGATTTTATTATATAAGTTGTTGTCTTGTTCCGTAACTGACCATTTGGTGCCCTGGACCATGCCTAACTTCTTGTACCCCTGGCGGAATAGAACTCATCGGACTTATCATACAATATTAAACAATGGCCTGATTTCTCATATTTTGTCTTCTTATATTTCTTTGCCTCCCCCCTATCTCTCCTCTCTCATCCCCTCTCTCCTATTTCCCCTCTCTCTCCCCCCTCTTTCTCCTTTTCCCCCTCTACCTTTCTCTCTCTCCTTTTCCTCCTCTACCTCTTTCTCTTCTTCTTCCCCTCTACCTCTCTCTCCTTCGCCCTCTCTATCTCTCTCCTTCTCCCCCTGTCTCTCTCTCCCCTCCCCCTTCTCTCTCTCTTTTAATGTTTTTGTTTCTTCAAGTAGCGAGGTCTGGCATAATGGGCTTCTTAACAAACTTTCTTCCTACGGTCTTCCACCAAGCTTTGTTCTTGGCTCTCCATTCTTGACTCCATTCAAAGAAGAGCTGTTTGTCTTAATAATGATGCCACACTTACAGAAACTCTTTCTTGCCACCGACGAGTATCTGTCTCGTTAAGGGTATTTTAGTTTTGTCCGAAGATTCCCTTATTTTCTTAGCAGCTCCTAACAGAGCAACACGTTGTGCCACCTTATGCGCATGTTCGTTTCTTTATCCCTAGAGTGTCCAGACTATGAAACCCGCAGAAGTTTGTCCCTTTTCATCAACAGCTCCAAGTCCCTTGTGAATAAACTCATTCTTACCACACTTCAGACACCCACACAGACACATAAGTACTTAGACCTTAGCATTCAAACAACTTGAAAAACAAATTCCTTCCACAGTTCTAGCATTCTCCGTAGTTGGGGGGATTGAACCGAAAAAACTCCAATTCTTTGCTTTTCCCTTAAAATACGCAAGGAATATATTTTTGGTATATAGTCAGAGATGCTCTACTGACCACTTCATCTATCTCTTTAAATGGATCGATGCAACCAATACTTTCTCCTACATTTTCTTCCATTTCAAGTTGATTTTAAGTAAAAACTAAAACAAGCTAAAACTGACACGATGTATCAAATTTAAAGTAAACATGCCGTAACCAACCAGCATCAACAAAGGTTGTTAGAATTCATTAATAAATGCCAACTTCAATAATTTTTATATACTATGCTATGCTATCTAAAACTATATGTCCAAATTTTTGAATAATTTAATTTTTAATAATGTAAGTATGTAAAACTATATGTTCAAATTTTTGAATAATTTAATTTTTAACTGCATTATTGCGTTTTAGTTCAATAAATGAAGGGACAAAGCTGTAAATAAATCTGTACAGTTTTCCCTTGTGGCGCAATTCTTAGGTTTTTGGGAATGCTTTCAAGTAAAAAAAGTTTATCAACATTAACAGGTGCGAAAGAGCTGAAAATGGGTTTTCCGCAAATATCTGGCAAAATATGCGAATTGGAGAATTTTTGTTTGAACAAAAAATAAAGATCGCCTCGTAATCTACAAAAATGGTCTTCATAATTTTTTTCGAAAAATCGATAGTTTTCGAGACAACAGTACCCAAAAGTCCCCTAATTTCAGCTTCCGCTCTACCGCTAGAATGCCGGACTCACTTATAAGCGGGCGGATGAATTGTTCCATTACTTGGGCAATAACCATAGATATATAATGACTAATTGCATTTATGGCAAGTTTACGACCTCGCGCACTACACAAACGATAGTGTCATTAAGCATGCGCATTTAAAAAGCAGGACCAGTTCCGGACTTAGAAATTTGTATGTCATTAATTAATTTATATTTATAAAATATATTTTTTATATCTTTAGATACTAAATTCTTTTATTTTGCGTTTCTATACATATATAAATTATGTTAGGTAGTAATATAAACCATGAGTTAACAAAATTAATATTGCAAAATATATGGAAAAAATAGGGGCTAATAAAAGATAGGGTTAATTTCAAGACCCAGTTTTTGTACCGCTTTAAAATGGGTTGGAAACTGTTACAATTTATTAAACGCGTGACTGTCGACTTTACACGGTTTTATGTCAGTTCAAAAACGACGAAGTTTAAACGCTTTCTATATATTTAATGGGTTTTTTCTTTGCTTGGGGATCAGTAAAGGGATGCAATAAACGGTTTTTTGCGAGATTGGAACAGACTTATAAACAAAAGGGTAAAAAAATGTTTATACAAATAACGTTAACTCTTTTCCTGCTTAGACCTATGTTTTAGATAGCGATAAAAGGATATTCTAAACATCTTAAATGTATTTATACAAAACGAGCATTTATTTACTAGAGGCAGCCTTGCCGTTTGGCAGTGCGAAAGAGAAAAATGAATTATAGGATAAACCTTTCTCCGTGGCTCCAACCATAGTGCCGATAGATCGACGCGGAGAGACCGACAAATCAGCACGCAGAGCGGGGTATATATATTCTTTTCACCGACCAATGATCACGTTGGAGGGAGAAAAAGGTTATACCGCTATTCTTTCTTTCCTGCACAAATGATCGTTTTCCAAGCGGCAAGAGTGCCTCTAGTAGGTATATGCTCCAAGGGAATATGTTTTATGTTGTAATCATACTTATTGACTTTTTAGATTCATGCAATACATTTTTTGTTCAGATTTTTTTAATCCGAAAAAAATAATTATAGTGATTTTTTTTCAATTATGATTGTGTTACATAGATGAAACAAAAAATTAATTCTTAGATAAGCCACAAGAGTCATGTTCAGTCGCCATTCGCCATTTTTTATTATTATTAACTACAACGTATCAGTTGTGAACCAGTACAAAAAGCTGACAATGGATAATATGTTTATTTTTGATTAAGAACAACATCTAAACAAACCAATGTGTTTCACTGGTTCAAAAAAATAGTAGTCACGGTTTTTTTAACCAGTGTAATATATATTTTGTTTAAGTCATCAATTGACGAAGTACGGAACTGGCCGGCGACGAATTTGTAAATAAAATCGATCTGCTAGTCCGTTCTGCGCATGATTTAGGACCCTAAGAGATGACTAGAGCCACGGCGCACCGACACATTTTTTCACCCATAAAATCTCACTTTTGAACCGCGCATCTGATACCCTTTACCGGTCCATATTGAGGTCAGTGGCAATAACCTACATGTTTTAATCATTCAAAGTTCATAGGAATGGGAAACCCATACGTTATCATTGCATATGAGTTTTGGTCTGATTTTTTTAGAATATTAAAAAAAGCGGTCTTTTTTTTCGCAATATTTCATTCATTTATTGATATTTTTTGAAAAAATGGTTTGTTATTAACAAATCTTTTTTATAATGAGACCTTAGCAAACGTTCAATAATCCCAAAAAATTTCCTTTACCATCTTTCTTGCGTTTTGATAAAAAATTGTTTTGCCCATCTGCATTTTTTAGCCGGTTCAGGAGTTCTAGAAAATCTGAATGTTATGAATTTTTCGACGGCCGTTTTTGGGAAAAATATTGGTGTTGCGAAAAAAACAGTAAGGACCATTTTTGTAGATTTCGAGGTGATCTTCATTTTTTTGTCTGAACAAAAATTCTCTAATTCGCATATTTTGGCAGATATTCGCGGAAAACTCATTTTTGGGAGTTTAGAGGGTCATTTTATCATCACCCGCGAAGACCTGAGAATTGCGCCACAAATGAAAACTGTACAGATTTATTTACAGCTTTGGGTACTTTCAGGTCTTCAATTACTGGAGTATCTGTAGAAAAAATATTGTATGATATTTGTGTTAAAAGTACGTTTTAAGAAACTCTGCAGAATGAGCGAAGTGTGCCTTAAAATTGTACTTTTAACACTTATATTATAAATAACTATTTTTCTGCAGGCTCCTGCCTCCACACCGAATCTCCATACACGTCCTTGACGTGTATGGAGTATGGAACGACAAAAAAGTGAGCTTTTCGTGTTTGACTGTAACTAGGTGCCTGTTAATGCATGCCATTATTATTATAATGGTTCGTGCGTGTAAGGCACGCCCGTCGTGGGTTCTTATAGTCCCATGATTACACCGTAGAAAACTATTACACCGCTGAATTATTCTCGTTTTAACAATATTTTATTCGTGTTCGAACCAGGTGCTTTATGACTTTTTCGTTTTATTCCGAGCGAGTTAATTTTCTGTAACATGGGTTTTGTGGCAATTTTCTTTAAAAACAATCATATCTAATGTTGTGCTGAGTTGTAGTTACAAGTTAATCTTAAAGTCGTTATGATGGCTATATTGTTTTACGTGATCAAAAAATATAGATGATTTAAATGATTTTTATTGACGCAATTTTATTTTATTTGTAAATCTTTGTGAATTAATTTGCACCACACCAAATTTTGTCCGTTAAGAGGAAGGTAAAGATTGTTCGGGTCAAAAAAAGGCCTATTTAAAAAAAAAATATAACAAATTGTTATTGTAAATTTATTTTGAGATTTTTTGGTACAAAAATATAAAGAAATAAGGGATTTATTGCAAGTCTCCGCTGGTGCTTCAAATTTATTTATTTTTTTCGGTGAAAGTAATTCCTCAGCACTAGATTATTTGAAATCAAAAAACAAATTGTTTTAATTATAGCCCAGTAACTGAAGACCTAAAAGTACCCAAAGCTGTAAATAAATCTGTACAGTTTTTTTTTGTGGCGCAATTCTTAGGTCTTCGCGGATGCTTTCGAGCGAGAAAAAGTTTATCACGATTCCGACGTGGGAACCCGCTGAAATTGGTCCTCCAAGTCCTAAAATGAATTTTCCGCCAATATCTGCCAAGATATGCGAATATAGTTATTTTCCTAACAAGTGCGCAAAGTGATATTTTCGCACGCGATCTGCTGTTGCCCGAACTCCGCTTCGCGTCGTTCGGGCAACGGCAGTCGCGTGCGGAAAAGTCACATTGCAAGCGTTAGAACAAATTTTCCTACCAGCGTCAGATAATACCAATATTAAAGCAATGATTATTTTTAAATTATGTTTAATCTGATAGAACTACTACAACATATTTATAAATGGGAATTATTTGTTGATAACATTTACAACAAAAGAACAGTTATTAGCATATTGTAAATTGATTGCAGAACCTGTAATTTCATTTAGCGGGTGGCTTATGGAAGCGCTTATTGTACGGCTTGATGAAGGTTGACTTAGCTCAGGAGGGGAGTTGTTCATGGTCAATATTTTATTCGACATATCCTTTTTCTGATTTGTGGATTCATCAATGTAGCTCTCAGCTACAGCCGTTGATTTCCATCCCACAAGTCGCTTGACATTGGTAATTCCTTCTCCAGAATCCGCTAACATAGTCGCAGAGGATCGACGAAAACTATGTCCAGTGTACTCTTCTGGATTTTTTAATTTTAGGTATGCAGCAATTTCTGAAGGCATTTTATCTATTGAATTTATTCCCACACATTGCGTACTGCATGCTCCTTGTTTATACTGGACAAAAAAATGTCTGTGTGGGGTATGTGGTTTTCGCAAATTTGTATATTTACGGTACAATTGCAGATAAAGTCCGTTATTTGTTTCATCGGACACTACAAAGATTCTGGAAGTGTTATTTTTACTGTCAGGAATTTTCACCACTATCAAATTTTCATTATCCTGTATGTCATCAATCATTATTTTTGTAAGTTCATCTCTCCTACAAGCACCGGCTAATCCAAAAATTGTAGCAACTTTTATTAGAAGGTAAATATTATCAGGTGCTTCTTTCATGAATCTTGAAACTTCTTCTTTGCTGAAAGTTTTTGATTTTTTTTGTCCGGTATCCCACGTTTTGGTGTTTAAGTAGTGATGTTAACTATGAACTTAAATCAAGGTTCCTTTTCACTTTGAGGACACATTTTAACATAGAGTACTTACTCCATAAAGTGTTAGGTTTATATGTTTTTTGCAAATCCGCAAAATAGGCCAAGAACACTTCTTCTTTAATACTTTTTGTCCCCTTGCTGGAGCACCAGTTTTCGAAATGACTATATTGATTCTCATATTTTTCAAGAGATTTTGCTGGTAATAAATTCAAACTTACGGTATTTGCTGCATCCAGGATAGAATCTGGTAGCTCTTCATCGGAACTACTCATTTTAAATAATTATTTTTGTCGGATTTTTATTTAATTAAAAAAAGATACTATGACGCCTTTTCATTAAAAATGCTTGTTTGTATTGAAATTTATTTGTGCAATTGCTTGTTCATATGGAAACGAAGAAAAAATCTGACATGTGTTAAAATCACCAAGATTACATATTGTTGTTTGACTTGTCATAATAATTTATTATTATTATTATACAGGGTAATTAAAAAAATGTTTTTTTTTGTGTTTTAGTTGAAATATTGAAATTTACGAAGTAACAAACAAAAAAGAGAATAAACTAAAACTTGCAATGGCTTCGTATATTGCATGAAATAGCCTACAATTACTAAAATACATATAAATCTTGCTTACCTGTAAGATTTTAGAGTAGTTTTACTTTTCCGCACGGCGTGCAGAAAGGTTCACTTTTCCGCACGCCGTGCGGAAAAGTGCAACTTTGCGCACGCTCGTAGGAAAAGAGAATTTTTGTTTAGAAAAAAAAATGAAGATCACCTCGAAATCTACAAAATGGTCCTTTCCATTTTTTTCGCAACACCAATATTTTTCGCAAAAACGGCCGTCAAAAAATCCATAACATTCCACACTGAATAGATGTGGTAGTAGTAGTTTCTTACTAAAAAATGGAGATAGGCAGAACAATTTTGTATCAAAACACAAGAAAGATGGTGAAGGAAATTTTCTGGGATCATTGAACACTTGCTAAGGTCTCATTATAAAAAGGAATGTTTGTTAATAACAAAAAATATCAATAAATTAATGAGATACTCTCAAAATATTGTGAAAAAAAGTTTGACTGATTTTTTTAATATTCTAGAAAAATCAGAATGGACCCAAACTCATATGCAATGATAGATACGGGTTTTTTCATTCCGATGAACTTTAAATGATTAAAAAATGTACATTATTGCCGAGTAATGAAACAATTCGACCGCCCGCCTCTAGCGGCAGCTGAAATGAGGGGACTTTTGGGTCCCGTTATCTCGAAAACTATCGATTTTTTGAAAAAAATGGTATGGACCATTTTTGTAGATTACAAGGCGATCTTCATTTTTTGTAAAAACAAAAATTCTCCAATTCGCATATTTTGGCAGATATTAGCGGGAAAACCATTTTTCGGGCTTTAAGGGGCCTGTATATTTTTAATTCTGTGCTTAAATTAGCAATAGTGTCAATAAAGCATTTTAGTTGGAAGTCCTCAAGAACAGCTCCGATTTTGATATTTTTTTTAATAATTTCGTTTTTCTATATTATTCAAATTCAAAAACTTTTTGGAGGGGGTAAAAAAAGATTTATATTGTTTAAACAATATTTATGATATTTAAATGAAGTTTTTTTTTAAATCGGTTTAACTTTTTAAATATTTATTTGCGTCATTTTTTACAAAGAATATTTTTTGAAGATAATTTACTAGGTATATAGTATCATAATAATTGTTTGTATTTTTCATAGTTTCCAAGATATCGTGAACTTCAATTTTTGTGAACAGAAATTTTACTCCATTTTCATATTGATATATAATAAATATAGATAAAAAATTGGAATTTTTTCTAATTATTTAAGATTTAAAGAATTTTGAGAAACATTCTATATTAGATATTTTTCTACTTTACTCACATATACAAAAAATAAGAAATTTAATTTTAATTCATATTTTGCGTATCGGAAAGTTCGTCTTTTTCAGGTGGTGGTGGGTGATTATCGCAATCACTTCCACTGCAAACAATGCAAGCCGGTGAGCAATAAAGACCACTTTTTCTGTAGCCATATCATGTTGTGCAGGAGCAAAATATGATTTCTAAGACGTTTTCAGGTGCTGCTGGTTGCGTCATTTTTACTGGTTTTAAATAATCGTCTTTTTGCCAACCCCATTTTTCGGGAGGGATTAGAGAATTAATTTTCCATTGCAGAACTTGTAAGTAGACTCTTTTGATTGTTTTGCTGCATCCTTTGTCGTAGGTGGTAAATGAAGTTGTACACTTTTATTTTTGAAGCTAATGCTATGAAACGTTTGTATCGGAGTTCATTAAGGTTTTTGGCAGTTTTAGCACGATACACTGTGAGTATACAACTTACACCTTCATTAAAAAGTACTTCATCGCTTTGATTTCCAACCATAAAAGTTTCAGCTGCTGCACGTAATTTATAACCATCATTAAAAATTTTAATAAATTATTTTTACCTTTATTTTTAAAGGCGAAGGTAGTATTACATCCAGTAAATGCATGTATAAATAAAGGATGCTCTTTTTTAATATTTCCATATTTACTTAACATAGCCTTTGTTGAATAATCTCGTTGTAAGGCATTATTTTTAAGTGGTTTAAAAAAAACATTTTCTTTCATCAGATGTAAGGTCTACTTACAAAGCAATGGAAAATTAATTCTTTAATCCCTCCCCGAAAATGGGGTTGGCAAAAAGACATTTTTGAAACCAGTAAAAATGACCAATCGGCACTAAAAGTCTTAAAATCATATTTTTTCTCTTGCAAAACAGGTCGGTTTACATGTGGCTGAAAGTGGCCCATTTAACGACTTGCATTGTTTAGTGGAAATGACTCGACCCACCAATTGAAAAGAAAGAAATCTCCGATACGCAAAAATAAATGAAAATTTTATTTTCTATTTTTAAATATGTGGATTAAAAACAAAAATTTTTAAACATTTAATACAATATTTCAAAAATTCTAATAAATAACTCTTTATGATTTTTTTTATTCAAACTTTCCCCTTTTTTTAATATTCAATATAAAATAATATTTTTCTCAAAGTTAGTTGTTTAAATCTTAAATTAATCTCAATATTAAAAAGATAAAAAAAAATCTTATAAGCAATTATTACAGTCCGGAAGTTGGAGTAAAATTTCTGCTCTCAGAAATTAAAGTTCACGATGTCTTGGAAACTAGGAAAAGTACAAGAAATTAATACGAAACTATATTTTTGTAGGAAATTTTATTATCAACAAAAAATAAAGACGAAAATAAGAATTAAATAAAATTAATAAAAAGTAACAGCGATTTAAAAAAAAATATCCACTTAAATATCATACATAAATACTTGTTTTTTGCCCTCCAAAGGCTTTTTGATTTTGAATAATATAAAAAAACAAAATTATTAAAAAATATATATAAAAATCGAAGCTGTTCTTTAGAATTTTCAAAAAATTTGGCTGTTTTTTTTATTATTTTTCTTTTTATAGGGGGGATTATTAAGGTGAGTGTGGTTTCCAAAAAAAAAAAAAACGTTTTAAAAAATTCACCGACCAACATTCTAAAACTTTTTTCCCCCTGAAATGATTTTGGCTGAATTTTATATATTTTGGCCTGCTGAATCTAGATCTGGCTTCCAGATTTTTCGATATCAGCCTTCAATAATGAGGAGAGACACATGTTTTGATATTAAGCAAAATTCAAAAAAAACCCCTTTAATACCGATTTATTAATTTAAAAAATAAAAAGGTATGATACATTTTTTTAACAGTTAATTTATGTTCAGTATAAACATTTTCAAGTGTTATTTTATTTTAATATTCATTTCCTTGAACTCTTCCTTTTTTAAAAAAACTGGGTGTGTCTCGTATTAGGGTCCAGCAATATCGGCTAAAAATTCGGGCTACTTTTCCGTATATCTTTTTTCTATCGATGCGATGTCTTGGGAAAACGTTCCCCATGCTCGTCCGATATAGCTCTAGTTTTCGGAAAAAAGTCCAAAAGGGAATGGAGAAAGGAAGTTTAAAGGGGCATTTTCATTTTAAAATATGATAGGCCCTGAGCAATTCTTCCACGAGTTCACGATAATTTTCTGACTTGGTGTTTCCAAGAAAATTTTTTCAAACACTTTCAAATGCATTCCATGCCCGTCTTTCATGGTCACTTAAAATGTCCGTGAAGTTGGCATCTTTAAAGAGTTGCCAAATTTTGGGGGACCAACAAAAATTCCTTCTTTAATTTTGGCTTCACTTATACGTGGAAATTTCTCTTTTAAATAGTTGAAAGCATTTCCGTTTTTATCCAGTGCTTTTACAAAATTTTTGATCAATCCTAACTTTATGTGAAGTGGAGGTAAATATATTTTTCTTTCTGAACTAACGGTTCTCGGGTCAAATTTTTTAACTCCAACTTCTATTTTTCACGTGGAGGCCAAACCTTTATTTTATAATGTTTGTCTCTTGCACGGCTGTTCCACTACAAAAAAAGCAGCAGTATTTTGTGTATCCTGACTGCAGTTCTGTCAATAACGCTACCTCTTTCAAATCTGCACATATATTCCATTTGTGATCTTCGTACTTTATACATCTGAGTATCATCTTCAGATTGTCATATGTTTCTTTCATATTTACCGAATGAGCTATAGGAACGAATGGATGTTCATTTCCATTATAAAGTAAAACAGCTTTAGACTTGTTTTAGACGAATCTATGAATAGTCTCCATTTATCGGGCGTATATGGTAAGTTCAGTTCGACCATTAGGCCAGGAATATCATGGCAAAATACTAAATCACCGTCCGCTGCAAAAAAATTGTGAGAGTAGATTCCCTTTTTCTGTAGATGGACAACTTAACCCCTTTTTTTCCAAGAGGTTCCACTGCTGAGGCGGGATCCGAGAAGTTCCGCTTTTGTTTGGGGAGGTCCAAGTCACGAACAAGGTCATTCAATTCACCTTGAGTGATTAAATGAGGTGTATCGGGCAAATCAATGGAACTAGGGATGTAGCTTGGTCCGGCTTCTGGCGAAGTACTTCGAGAGTCTGATTCCGAATCAAGCGTGTAACTCTCAGGTGGTTGGGGAATGGGTAATGAATTGTCATGGGGTAATGGTCGCATTGCAGACGGAACATTGGGATACTGAATGCTACGCTTAGTTTTGCTAGTAATTCCTTTGATATTCGTCATGCAAAAATAACAATCATCTACGTGATTACGGGTTCCTCCAAACCATTGGAACTGCAAATGGCATAGATTTATGCGTACCTTTTAGCCATCCCGTCAATGTTCTCGAACACGAACTGCAACACACTTTTTGGGGCCCAGGACTTATCTTGATCGCCAACTTTACATCCAAAGTACAGTTCATAAGCCTTTTTACTAGTGAAGATATCGGTTTTTGGTACGCCTTTGTGGTAACTTCGCCACAAATATAACAGAATTTATCAGCTTTATTAACACAAATTCGCGTCGACATTTTTCTTACACGTAGATCTATCTAATCGAAAAATCAACAGATGTTTACTAAATGATTATAAAATAACGACTAAAGGGATATTTCAAGCATAGATCCACCTACCTGTCCATAATAATGGGTCGCCCATTTATTACCCCTCTACTAGACCCTTCCGAGAAATCTGAGGCTAATAAAAACATTTGAGGGTTAGTTGTATATTAGTATAAGTCCAAATATTACAAATCACACGATTTTTTTATAGGGAGGATTTTTCTGTTAGACAGTGTTACCAAATGCGGTGAATTGTCTTAAACTGAATGGTGCTCTAGGTACGACCGATACCATTGATGCGTTCATGACACACGAAAAAAATCGTTAAACAATCGATCCGGAAGTCCACCTGAGTAGTCCTATTGTCGTTTTATGTTGAAAGTGACAGCCCGGGCTACGCGTATATTCAGGAGTCAATCGCCTAACTATGATTCACTTTCTTTTCAGGGCCTAGCAGGAAGAATGAGCACGATCTGATATCGACAGCTTTTAGAAAATCAAAGAATGGAATACGTTTTCCCTCATATTTATTCTCAGGGCATCGAAAAAGATATAATACTTTAAAAAAAAAAAAAAAATCAAGCATAAAATTGAAAATGCCAGCCTATAATTTGCTAAAAACCTTAACAAATTTATTTTTCTCCAACCGTCAAAAAATGTTGGCATTTTTGTACTATTTTCAGGTACAAAAGCTATCAATTCTCATATCAAAAAAATTTGCTCGTTGCTTAGCAACACTTTTTTAAACCCAGGATTAAAAAAACGATTTTGAATAACTAAATGTATTTATTGTGACTTGGTTGGAGAAAAAATAGTATTATCACACGGACTAAAAGATGCACTTTTAATCCTTATAATACAATGCACTATTATCTTTATTAAATGTCTATACTGATATTATAACGACGAAACATTTAATTGTTTGTTTGTTTGTGTGAATTGAATAGGCTCCGAAACTTCTGGACCGATTTGAAAAATTATTTTATCATAAGAATCCTACATTATCCCTGATGAACATAGGCTAGGAAAAAATTTTTTTTATTTGTTTGTTTGTTTGTTTGTTTGTGTGAATTGAATGGGTCGAAATTTTGGACCGTTTTAAAAAATTATTTTATCATAAGAACCCTACATTACCCCTGATGAAATAGGCGGAAAAATTTTTATTTGTTTGTTTGTTTGTTTGTTTGTGTGAATTGAATAGGCTCCGAAACTTCTGGACCGATTTGAAAAATTATTTTATCATAAGAATCCTACATTATCCCTGATGAACATAGGCTAGGAAAAATTTTTATTTGTTTGTTTGTTTGTTTGTTTGTGTGAATTGAATAGGCTCCGAAACTTCTGGACCGATTTGAAAAATTATTTTATCATAAGAATCCTACATTATCCCTGATGAAATAGGCTGGGAAAAATTTTATTTGTTTGTTTGTTTGTTTGTTTGTGTGAATTGAATAGGCCCCGAAATTTTGGCCGATTTGAAAAATTATTTTATCATAAGAATCCACATTACCCCTGATGAACATAGGCTGGGAAAAATTTTTAGAAACCCACCCCAAAGGGGGGGAGAAGGGTTAAAAGTTTGTATTGAACTTCATCATTTCTGACAGCAGTATGAAATAGTTTTTTTCCCCAAAAAGTGCGAAAAGTAATATTTTTCCCCCGGACGCCGTTGCCCGAACGACGCGAAGCGATTTCGGGCCGTAAGGGGGAAAAGTCACTTTGGAAAGGGCGTTAAGAACAAATTTTTCCTACGAGCGTCAGATAATGCCAATATTAAAGCAATGATAATTTTTTAAATTATGCTTAATCTGAAAGAACTACTACAACATATTTATAAATGGGAATTATTTGTTGATGACATTTACAACAAAGGAACAGTTATTAGCATATTGTAAATTAATTGCAGAACCTGTAATTTCATTTAGCGGGTGGCTTATGGAAGCGCTTATTGTACGGCTTGATGAAGGTTGACTTAGCTCAGGAGGGGAGTTGTTCATGGTCAATATTTTATTCGACATATATCCTTTTTCTGATTTGTGGATTCATCAATGTAGCTCTCAGCTACAGCCGTTCATTTCCAGCCCCCAAGTTGCTTGACATTGGTAATTCCTTCTCCAGAATCCGCTAACATAGTCGCAGAGGATCGACAAAAACTATGTCCAGTGTACTCTTCTGGATTTTTTAATTTTAGGTATGCAGCAATTTCTGAAGGCATTTTACCTATTGAATTTATTCCCACACATTGCGTACTGCATGCTCCTTGTTTATACTGGACAAAAAAACGTCTGTGTGGGGCATGTGGTTTTCGCAAATTTGCATATTTACGGTACAATTGCAGATAAAGTCCGTTATTTGTTTCATCGGACACTACAAAGATTCGGGAAGTGTTTTTTTTTACTGTCAGGAATTTTCACCACTATCAAATTTTCATTATCCTGTATATCATCAATCATTATTTTTGTAAGCACATCTCTCCTAGAAGCACCGGCTAATCCAAAAATTGTAGCAACTTTTATTAGAAGGTAAATATTATCAGGTGCTTCTTTCATGAATCTTGAAACTTCTTCTTTGCTGAAAGTTTTGATTTTTTTGGCCGGTATCCCACGTTTTGGTGTTTAAGTAGTGATGTTAGCTTGAAATATGAACTTAAATCAAGGTTCCTTTTCACTTTGAGGACACATTTTAACATAGAGTACTTACTCCATAAAGTATTAGGTTTATATGTTTTTTGCAAATCCGCAAAATAGGCCAAGAACACTTCTTCTTTAATACTTTTTGTCCCCTTGCTGGAGCACCAGTTTTCGAAATGACTATATTGATTCTCATATTTTTCACGAGATTTTGCTGGTAGCTCCTCATCGGAACTACTCATTTTAAATAATTATTTTTGTCGTATTTTTACTTAATTAAAAAAAGTTACTATGATGCCTTTTCATTAAAAATGCTTGTTTGTATTGAAATTCATTTGTGCAATTGCTTGTTCATATGGAAACGAAGAAAAAAATCTGACATGTGTTAAAATCACCAAGATTACATATTGTTGCTTGACTTGTCATAATCATTTATTATTATTATACATGGTAATTAATTTTTTTTTTTGTGTTTTAGTTGAAATATTGAAAATTACGAAGTAACAAACAAAAAAGAGAATAAACTAAAACTTGCAATGGCTTCGTATATTGCATGAAATAGCCTACAATTACTAAAATACATATAAATCTTGCTTACCTGTAAGATTTTAGAGTAGTTTTACTTCTCCGCACGGCGTGCAGAAAAGTTCACTTTTCCGCACGCCGTGGGGAAAAGTGCAACTTTGCGCACTCAAATGCGTGCGGAAAAGTGGACTTTTCCGCACGCTCGTAGGAAAATGCATATTCAGACTTTTAATTATAAAATGATCCGTTTTAATATTTTTTAGATTACATTTGTTGGGGAGGTTATAATGGGGATGAAGTTGTAAATATGGATGTTGGTAATTAGACTTCTTATTACCCAAAAAAATAGAAGACTTTAGCTAAAAAAGGATTTTTAGGAAACATCCCTCCCCCTAAAAGGGTAGAATGGGGGGAGGGAGTAAAAGTTTGTGTGAAACTTCGTCATTTCTGGATTCAGAAGTATGAAAATAGTTATGTAGGTTATTGATTGCGATTAAAAATTATCTGTTTTCACATTAAAAAAAAAAACACCCCTTGGGGGGTGGGGAGAAAGTTTATATAGAAAAATTGTCATTTTTGAAGTTGTAAATATGGCAGTTGGTAATTATGTTTCTGATTACGCAGAAATGGGAGACGTCAGCTAAGAAAGTATTTTAGAAAACAATTTCATTTGATTATACGTTTTGACAGGACCTTGACACATATTCATATTTTAGCGTCGCCGTATTGTATTTAAATCAGAAATACTTTAAATATAAGATAAACAGAAAAGCAAAAACATGAAGTAATACGTCATTTCTATGCAAACAATGAAAATGTCTGGCAAATTCGGTACGAATATCACCAACGTTTTCTCGGACAACAAATACATTTAAAAAACTATATTGTCCGTCGATGTAGGGAAAGGAAAAGTGTTAAAAGAACAGTGGCCACAAATCAGGATTAGATGGCCATCCAATAGCCCTGATTTAAATTCTCTAAATGTATTTTTGTGGGGTTACTTCAAAAACAATTTTTATTATGAGATTATATGAACATACTAAGAGAAAAAATTGAAAATACAATTATGTTACTTAATAGGAACCAGTCCGATATTGCTTTCAACGCGATCATCATATCAATTGTATTTTTAATTAAAAACTTGAATATTTTCAACACGACTGAAGAAATGCCAGCAAAGTATATATTTTTGAAAAGAGGATAAATAGATCTTTTACTTTAAATAAAATCATACAGGGTGCTCCATTTAAAAAATATATCTTACTCATTTTTCTTAACTTTTTGATGATCATCTGTTTCTTTCGTTATGCTTAAAATATAATAGTTGAAAAACTACAAAACTTTTATACAAAAGGTTTGTTGCTATCCTTTCTATTTATCGTTGCAAGTGGGTGTCAAAAAATAAATGAAAACCCTGTTTATCAGCTACAGTAAATTGTGGTAAAAATGTATAAAATTTGGTACATTTTTTTAAATAATGTGGTACAGTAACGGCCATTGAATCTTGGGCAATTCTTATTTTCTTTCGTAAAATAGGCTTACGCCACCTTTTACTGAATATGAATACCTGTTGAAAAACCTAATAAAGAAACAGGTGTCCGTTGTTAGTGTCTAAAAATATTTTTTAAAATTCCAAACTTAACTTTGGATCAAAAAGTATTAAGCATTCATTATATTGAGCGGAGAGGTTGGCCAGAAAAGGATGTAGCGGAAAAGCTCAACATCCCAAAGAGTACTATTCAATTTGTTAAAAAATGCAGGAAAAACACTTTTGAGAGAAGAGCTGAAGTGCTCGCCCCAACCTATCGGATCAAGAACAAACAAATATTTGTTAATGTTTTAAGAAACCAACCATTTAAATCTGTAGTTACAGCAAAAGAAAGCAATTTCAGCATCGGTTAAACGACACGGCGAAGAATAAGGCAAATATCCGAATTGCGCTGCCACCCGGCCCCTTTAAAACCTTTTTTAACAAATGCAAATAATGAACAACGCTTTGGATTTGCTTTTAAAATTTTATTTGGAACCTCCGATGCGATTGGTAAATGTTTGGGGGTGGCTAGTGCACAAGACTAGTGTATGTTATTTTATTAAAGGAAGGTTCAATGGGGGGTAAATATAGATCTACTACTGAATATCATGCTTCCTTCTGTACTGGATCAATTCCGGGCGAAATTTTATCTTTCAGCAAGATAAGTGTCCCGTTTATACGCCCCGGCAGGTCCATGAATGGAAGGAAGAGCAGCGTATCAGGGTTTTACCGTGGCCCGCACATAGTCCCGGGTTTAAATGTTATGGAAAATGTTTGGGGCTTATTAGTTAAAAAAAATGGGGAAAATGAGTTTTTGGCCCCAAATGTAAACAAACTTAAGGATTAGTGATGGAACGGACGTCCCTTTCAAGTACCGAATCCGGCAAGTCCGGGCCCCTTCACCGGACTTCCGGTCCGGGCCCGGGTTTTTTTGAAAAAATCCGGGTGTCCCCAGAAATTTTTTAATGTTATTAATAAAAATATAATTTAATAAGTCATTGGAAATAAAAAAAAGAGGGAAATAAAAAAACTTGGGTAGAAAAAAACAGCTTACATTTATTAACTGATTACAGGTAATCTCTAATTCTCTTACAAATAAGGAAAAAATCTGTTAATAATCAAAATGTATCTTTTTAAATTATGATGAATAAATAAAAGTTTTTTAGCATTTTGACTGGTTAATCCAGAAGCCCTTTTTTTTACAAATTTCCAATTTTTGAAAAAAACCTTTCTGAATAAAACTACTTCCTGGGGTGCTTAAATAGCGTTTAGCAACTTGGGCTCCCTTGGAAACTCATCCTTGTGCTCTTTCCACCAATGTATTGGATCAGACTTTCTCTCCTGTAGGGGCTTATTAAGATAATTTTCAAACTGGTCTGCTATTTTTTGTTCGGGGCTACACTTACATTACCGATTAAGGAAAAGGAGTAACACTTTTTTTTAAAAAATGTCCAAACTGACGGCACTTCTTGATGTTTCATAATTTTGGTTCTTCATCACTATTACTATCACAGTCATGTACTGCTGTTAAGTTTAAATTTTCAGTGCTTTCAGTGCTATTAGTGGTAATCTCCTTGAACTTTGTTATCTCGTTTAAAACACACTGCTTCACGAGCAACATATTTTCTGGTTTAAAAAATGCTAATTAATACCTAGGGTCCAATACAGTAGCAATGACATAATTGGGATTCTGGTAAAATAGTTGAAATCTTTTGTCAATGTTTTCTAGTAGGGCATCCCTAGTTGTTCCCATGTATGAGGTTGAGTCAGCAGAAAAAAACCCCTGTAAACTAGTTATAATAGGAATAACATCTGGAATTACTGATTCTGTAGAGCTAACTGTTTTTGTCACTTCTTCAAAAGGGGCTCAAAAGTCTTACAGGGAGTTTAGTAATTCCCCGGGGTGGTTAAACTGTTAAAGCCAAGGTTTTCTTGTTTAGCACAATAAATGATGATGGATCTTTCAACTCTTGCAATCTTTTCAGCATAGAATGTAGAGTTCCATCTAGTTGGTACATCTTGCATACTTTTTTGACTGAAAAACCATGCTCCTCTGAATTTTTTTTTTTAAATTGTCGCAAGCTAGAGAAGAATGTCCAAAGTGGGTAGCTATTCGTTTTGCAACTGCAATCAAATCTGATACCTACAGCTCGTTGACTTTTAATGCTATCCATGACTACTAATTGCAAAGTATGAAAGCAACTTTCACTACCTATATTGGCTCTTTACAGCCCTTAATCATATTGGCACCACTGTCTCGTAGCTTTAAAATGAATATTTTCATCTTTATGTCCCAAGTGTTTACTAACCTTAAAATTTTGTCAGCAATCGCTACTCCTTTGTGACTACCTGGAAATGAATCACAATTCAATATAACACTTTCCTTTTTCCAATCGTCACCGATCCAGTGTCTAAAATCCAAATTTGTGCAGGTCCAAATACCAGATGTCGAGATAGCCATAAATTTTTTTTCTTTTGTTTGGAGATTTGTTTTAATTTTCTCACATATTTTTTTATATATGTCAGGTATAATATTCCCAAAGAAAAAAATTGCGAGATGTCATTTTTAAGAATCTTGAAGGCTATATAAAAAACTATTCTACAAAATTGTTTATGATTTTAAAAATTTATAAATTCATTATAAATTAACGAATTTTTTTGGTGTTTTTTATAATTTTTTAAAGAATTTTTAAGTGTGGTTTTTAAATAAGGGTTGCCATAATATATGACATGATATTACTCTAGCTGAATCTTTGCCTGACAATTGTCTTTGTAAGAAAACTCTAGTTTACAATATTTCCTTGGTACTTTATTATCTTTTATTGACATTTAAATGTAAGTAGCACCGATTAATATTTTTTTTTTTTATTTTTGAGGAAAAAGATATAGATTTTTGCCGGACTTCCGCACCCGGGTTTTGCTGGGCGGCCGGAAGTCCGGTTCAGTCCGGTGAAACATGAGTCCGTTCCATCACTATTGGATACAATTTTCGAGGCGTGGAATGAGTTACGGGGAAAACCCGGACTACGCCTGGGCTTTGTCCATCCGATGCCGGGAACAAACCTGTCTTAGAAGGATATTTAGCTTGTTTGAATATTAAATTGCTGAATTAATTTATTAATTTGTTAGTTTTATAAAATATAAATATTTTCTTTTACCTTTTGCTTTATTTATAGTAATTAAAAGTACAACAAGGTAAAAAAGAGCGATTTACAAAAATTGGCAGAAAATTCAAAATTTGACAGTTTTTTTGCCAAAAATTTAATGGCCGTCACTGTACAATGAAAACTAGTGACCTGGCAACGATGAATTTAAGTAACTTAGTTTGTAAATGTAGCAATTCTACGAAACTGCAGCCACTATTTTTTGTAAAACTACTGCGATAGGAAACAATGTAATGTGTTTTATTTACCAATGTTATTTTTTGTATTTAAAATCCGGTTTAATTACGCAAAATAAACATGTCAAAACGACTAAAAGCAAACCACCGCCTAATGTACGAGGCGTAAGTGGCGCTTATAAAAAACAAGAACGGAAAAGCACAAAGCGATTTTAAATCATGCGATAATGACTTAGCACCTTGTTTATACGGTCGATTGATGGTTTTTTCGCACGTCCAAATTATAGCGCGCGCGGATATTTACGAGGTGATTTGGAAACTCACATTAACTAACTTCTAACCATGTTGCCTTAAATAATTTTCTTATAATACCGGCTGTGAGGTACGCCCACAGGCAAAAAAAATTATGCAAGAGCAGAAACGGCATCGGCATCACTTGAGACTAGTTCTTTAGTAAACATTGTAAATCAGCCCAAGCTTTACCTGTTTTAGTTAAATGTGCGAGTAGTCCAGAAGACGAACCATAGAATGACTTGAAATTTTGGCAGTAGGTAGGGAATGGTCCAAGGATTAAAATCTATATCATGCCGAAGGGTGGCTTTACCATGAAGGTGGTTGCCAAACCGTCTCGAGGGTGATTTTTTTCATCTTATAAAAAAAACTGTAAAAACCAAAATTGTAGCTCTTAAAAAAACAAATAAAATATTTTTTTTAATTGCTGTGGGACCAATACAAACCAAATTGTGGTTTGTTAAAGGTTAGCTGTTATTCATCAAACACAGAATTTCAGAGTTTTAAAGGCAAATAACGCAAAATCTACGAATTTTTCGAGGAAAACCAATAATAACTTTTTTGAAGAATTTGCAAAGACCTTTCTTTTTTTAAAAAAGGTATGTATCGTAAAAGTTGAGTGAGTTATGATAAAAATAAGGTTAGACCAAAATTTTTTAAGTGCAAAAATCTTTGAAAACCTCTAATTACCCCCTAATTAAAATGAGTCGCAGCCTAGAGTTGCCGCGAGACACGAGATACAAGACGTCTCGTCTCGTCTCGAAGCCATTTTGTCTCGTCTCGAGACTACTTTTTCTCGAATTTCGAGATGAGACGAGACGAAATAAAATCCTTCGAGACAAGCTCGAGGCGAGACGAGACGAGACATCTCGAAAATTTTAATGACTTATACCTAAAATCCAAAATTTCGGTCAGTGACTCATTTAATACCGGCCACCCAACCGACGAAGCGGCTGAATAAAAATCTAACACTAGTAAATGATTTTTAAGCCTATGATATACTTTTCCGCTCAAATAACAGTGAACCGGCCAAAAGTTTCATCGCCACGTTGTCATAATTCGCGAAAACAAGTTACCAGCCAGCGATCGGATTTAAAAATAGCACGTCAATATGTATTGAAATCATTGTTATCGAAAAGACAATAAAAGTGGCAACACACATTCCTTAGTTTACAACTTGAACAGACATGAAAATAAGCGTATCGACAGGGTTTTTGTGCTGTTCGATGATTTTATTTAGTTATTATTGATTATGGACAGATTTTGTGAGTTTAAATTTTAATTGTTATACAGGGTATTTTGAAAATATTGTAAATTTCTAGTAATAGTAGTACCTATATAGATATTGTTTTGTGCCAATTTTATTATAGTTTATCTTATTTAGTGTATATAATTGTATATACAGATTAAGTGTTGTTAAGTGCTTTTAATTCAGTAAACAATGAATATTAAACCCAAACCCTTTTAACTAGTTATCCGCCTACAAAAAAAATTCAGTTAACGTTAAAAGAACGAATAATGGTTAAAATGTTTACCATGGTATTCGGGAACGAAATCCAAGAACTAACCACTTTGGATGCTGCAGAGATTTTTTTTCGCGTACGGTATTCTAAGTTTAAAAGGGCAAATAAACAATATTAGTAATTATTCGGATACTGGAAATGCGATTTTTTTGACACTCTCTACTTTCCGATTGTTAAACATGAATCAGAAGCTGTTTTTTTGGCCGCCTCTTATAGAATTTCAAAAGAATAATAATTAAATTTGTTTAATTCCATTTTACGACATATTCCTTTAAATTCTGTCATTTGCACGAAAACATTTAAAAAACTCATACCATTTTAATTTTAAAAAAAAACCATTCAAAAAGTAGGGAAAAAAACCTTAATTTTCAAAAAAAAAGTAGGTAAAACGTTTACGTCCGAAATTCTAAAAATGTTGACCTGTTGCCAAGTTGTAATAGTTTTCTTCATGACATTTTTATAAGGTATCGAACCTTGCTTTGCTCGGCCGAAATTGTTTTATCAAAAATACCCTTTTATATGGAAATCTTAAATATGGAACTCGAAAGACCCGAAATAGTTTTTGGGATTCTACGAGCTGATGATCTTAGGGCTTTCGTGTTACTTATATAGTGGATATTTTTGATGAAGCAATGCGTGTAAATAACGTATTTAATATTAAATTTTGGGGAAGATCGGTGGTGAATTGGCAAGTCGGTGTAACATGGATTGTCTATCGTTCTGTTTTTACATCTTTTTTAATTTATGTTAAGACTGAAATTTTATAATTTTTTCATGTAGCAAAATAAAATCAAAAAAAGGTAAAATTAAAGAAAAAAATGTATTTTAAAAAAAAAACGTTGAGAAATCGCCAAAACTTAAATTTGTGTTCTATGACCTCAAAATAGGAGGTTGCAAAATTAAGCAAAAAAATTACATTTTTCATTAATCCGAATAATACCAAAATAATATAGGCTTGTTACTAATTTAAAGGGTTGATGAAAATGTGGGAAAATAACTTTTGCTTGTAAAAAATATTTTCATGTTTTGACGAAATTTTATCATTTATTTTCTAAAATGCACACGCCACTGGAATTGATTCCCCTGACCCCACACAACCCGGGGCACTCTAAAAGCGAGCGATGCGTCATTGACAGAAATTTTGGACTTGAAGTATAAGTGAACTAACTGTAATAAATCTCCAATAATATATTTCTAGTTCTTCAGAATTATACAGGTTGTTTAAGGTTTAGTGTTACAAACTTCGACAGCATTTGGATCTTGCAAAAATAAGATTCTATAAACATAGGTCAAAAAATGCATCGTTTCAGAAATACAGGGTGTTAAAAAAAAGAAGCTAAAATTCATTGCTTTAAAAAGTATCACACTGTGGTTTTATTATTTTTTAATTATTTTAAATATTGCACTCGTGTACATATTTTCCCATAGGAGAAATGGTATTATGGAAAAATTACGGCGGAAATTCCACGTCGTCTAGGCAAGGTGGTTTTTCCACTTACTGTCAAATTACGAAATTTTTAAATAATAATGAAGGTTTATTAAATTAATATTTAATTTTTAGTTAATAAACTTTATCTACGTTTTTGATTCGTGAAATATTCTCTCTAAATACCGCTCGTGCTTTAAAATTAACCAGATAATTTTACTCATGCGTGTTTTCTTTAAAAATTTCACTCGTCCCTCGGACTCGTAAAATTATGAAAAAACACGCTATTGTGAAAAATTATCGGTAATTTTTAAGCACTTCGTGGTATTACCCCCGATAAACTTAAAATACAACTATTTTCTCTTGATTTTTATTTTAATTTTGCTTTGTTTGAAAAGTAGGAGTTTTACTTTGTCTCTCGAAAAAAACTAAAATAACGAAAAAGTTGTGTTTTAAGTTGTTTTATCAAAATAATTGTTTTAAAAAATTATGTACAATTAAAGCTTCTTTTTAATTTTAGGACCCTGCGTATTTCCAATTTCGAAACGATGCATATCCGGACTTATGTTTATAGATACTTTGTTTGCAAGATCTAACTGCTGTTAAAGATTTTAAAACTATTGCTCAAACACCCTGTATAATTATAAGAAAAATTTCTAGAAAACATTTTACCTGTGTTTTGTAATAGAGTTTATGACTTTGTTCCATTATCTACTACCCAAAATATAACCGATTTAAATTATTAATTTTGAAAAAATGGAGCTGCAAGTAAAAATCAAATTTCAGAATTTTTTAAAAAATGACCCTTTTCCCTTTAAAATAACTTGAAAACTAAGGGAGATACGTAAAAATTACTAAGGTAACAAATTGTAGCTTTTTAAATTACAAATATTTTGTTTTTTTAAATTTACTTTATGACAAGCTTGTGTATGGACGAGCACTACCTTGTTTCGGCACTTTAAACTCAGCCCTGTAAAGTCACCCCTTTAAAAAAGTAAGGGTTTTAAACAGTTTTAATTTATAAGAACTTATAGCTCTTTAAAAAACCAACAAAATGGTTTAATTTAAGGAACTTTTTATCACAAAAACTGAAGAGGTTATGCTTAAAAAAACAATTTTTTAGAGCATTCTAAAAGCAATTCGATGCATTTTTTAAAAAATCCGCGCTTTTGTACTATTTTTTGCATTGTAATATTGTAAGGAGTGGATTTTTGAGAATTAAAAAAATTAAAAATTAAATTAGTAATACTTTTGAGCAGTCATTTTTTTTTAATTACAACCCTGTGAACAAATGTTAATTTTTGTGGGGTAAACAATTTTTTCATTAAGTCATAATAAGGGTTAATTTTTAAAGGCTGAAATATATTAAATCATGTTTCAAAGAATTAAATATCTATTTTTTAATTCATATGAGCCTAATTTTATGTAACTATATTCTAAAATTAAATAAATAACTTAATCTATATTTAAAAATTATAAACTTCATCAAGTCCCAGGTCTTCCTGGGTTGTTCCTAGTACCGATGCTGCATTACCCCGTTGCACAGCTAAACCAATTCTTTGGATAATGAAACTTCGAGATTTTTTGCATTGTATTTTTTTGCAAATTTCATTAATAAAACCCTTAGCCTCATCACCCAAAGGACCAAAAGTTTCAACAGCAAAAGGAATGAAGATAAAGCGTTCTTCAAGCTCTTTATATTTTAGATGTTTTTTATTCTCGGCAATACGAGCAGCCGCACCTACAAAATTAGAAGTTTTGTCCAGATAGGATTTTGCAAGTATATGGCTGCAAGTAGCGTCCCAAAGTAATTGTTTTCCATATTTCC
>JAHBCN010003605.1:0-72907 GCA_019359885.1 Listronotus oregonensis | reverse complement strand
ATATTTCAAACCTTCATTTTCAAGCCTGACAAAATTAAGATTATTTCGAATGTAAATACCACCCCCGCCACGTACCCTTTATTTCCCTTCTTTAAATAAAACCATTAATACATATGTCCGGACAAAATTACATTAATTTTTTATTAATGTAATAATATCCAAATTATTGTATTCGTGAAGTTTAAAATTCAGTAAAATCGCAAAGGACTCACTTAAGATGGAATTTTATTTCTTTGCAGACAATAGTTAACATATAAGTAAATTTTAAAAATAATAATAATAAAATATTTTATACAGAAGAAAACAATATTTCGATAAACAAATTTAATTAATCGAAAAAAATATCGAGGGTTTGTTTGTTATAACAGAAAATGAATAAAAAAAAAGACAGAAGAATACCGATCACCGATCACTTACATTTGGAAGGACAAACCGGACCCTCACTAGTTTTGCCTGGATCTTAATTTGGTTAAAATTTACTTTTCGCCTTTTAGACACCTCAGAATTTCAAACGACTTATTTAGGTCAGTTCCATCTTGGCATTTACGTTTTTCCCCTCAATACCCGGAGTACATTGAACACTGCTGCTGCTGCCTCCACCTCTCCAATCTTTTTCCCACAGCAGACACTATCCCCGGTAAGAAGCGTTATCACAGTTACTTGAAAAATTTCTTTATCAAAAGGGTGAGGGTTCATTAACTGATAAGTCCTTTTCAGGTGGGCTTTACCTCTTTGTTTCCAACAGATCCATAGTATGCTGGAGACATTTCACCAACTGATTGGCACTATACAACCATCGTTAATGATAAGTTATTAACTCTTGTAATGTGCGAAAGATTTTACTTTAGCTTCAAGATGATTTTAAAATCTTCCGATCTTTCGATCTTCAAAAAAGGTCCGGGCGACAAAGATGTTTTTACCTTTAAGTTTTAAGTTTTTAGAATTAAATTTTTTTTAATGCAACTTACTAATTCTATTTAATAGGAGCTGGATTTTCTACCGCTGAGATTTCAACACGTACACATTGTTTATATCCCTAATATCTACTTTAAGAAGATCTTTAAAAAATTTATTGAATGGCAAAATTTCCGTCATCAGAACCAAAATTCACCCAAAAACAAACAATTGTTTAATCTCAATTTCTTAATTTCCCTAAAATTCACTTTTCACTTTGATTTGTAGCAAATCAAAATTTTTATTTCCCTTTTAATATGTTTCTTGTAGCGTGTAATGTTAAATTGTGACAACATAAATTTTCAAAAAAAAATTATTTATTTTAAATTAAAATTTTACCTTTGCTGTAGTTTTTATCCCAAAAAAACAGATTTAAACCCAAAGCCAAATTTTACAAAACCAGAAACTATACATTTATACGTATCCATACATCTCCAAATTTTAAATAACAAGTTCGTTGCCTTTGTTTAAATCTGGGAAATTTTAAAATAAGGGTATTTATTTAAAAAAAAATATCCCGAAAAAATATGGAAGTCAGCATTTTCAAAAATATAACTAATACAATTATTAGAGGCCAAAAGGGCTCACCACTATAATTTTTTTGTTTCTAGCGACATTAACATTAACTTTGGAAGATATGCCTAAAAAAGTTACAGTCTCTTGAAAGAATTATCTTTGACAAAAAAAAAACAGTGTAATTTGTTTATAAGCATTTTCAACGAAGAAATATTGAAAATATCACAATTAAAGTTTGTGAAATGATTCTTGACCGCTCATTTTAAGATGAGCGGTCGTTGCTCGCGTTTGCGACTAGGCAGACACGCACACAAGATTTTGAAAAATTTTTGCTACTTAGTGAAAAATTACCTAGAATTCATTTAAAAAGTCAGAAATTTATCGTTAAAAAATATATTATGATTTTGAAAAATAGCTAAAAACGAGTGCATTAGGATTCCATATTTTGCAGTAAAGCTTTGCAACCGTACTTGTTAATAAAGGTTAGCTTATAAAATAGGTACTATTAGTAGCGGAAATTTCCATTTTTAACATAATGTATTTAGTTTTAAGTTAATATAATTATTATATAAATTGAATCAAAATAACCTATTTTTTTAGTAAAAGGACTCACCCAAATTTTGGTTCTAGGGTAAATAAAAATTGTTATTTGATAACAGAGTCAGCCTAATCAAAAGACAATAACAAATATATTTAGTTGTGTTACTTCTTCCTATCCTATTTTATTCCAACATGGAGATGGAACAAACAAGAGGAAAGAACAATTTTGAGAGAGTATTTTTTCCTTTGCCTCCTGTGCAAAGATGTTGGAGTCAGGGCGGAAGGTTCGACACGCTGGTAATTTGGAAAGATAAAAGTTTAAGAAGCCAACTCTCAGTCCAGGTGCAAAAAAAAGATTATAAATTTCAAAAACAAATTTAATGGAATACATTTGTTTTAAATGTAATACAAATTTACAATTTTAAATTAATTTAAAAAAATTTTCTTTTTGTTTTGGGACCTTGGTGTAGATGCAATACCTTGTATTTAACCTGTGTTGAGGTCTGACTGGAAGTTTCCCCAGGAACAAGCCGTCGGCTGGACAATGACATCACCGTGACAGCGTCAGCAGTTGTTTTTCCAGCACACATAAAAAGAATGAAAAAGGCAGTATCAATACATCAAAGGGTCTTGCTGAATAAATTTAAATTATGAACTGTTATTTTAAAGAAGAAAAAAAATTGACACTTATGACTTTAAACTTAAAAGATTCACACTTTGGTGAAGACATTTTTATCAAAAAAACAAAATTTTTATTAAATCTTAAGGAATTTTTCTAAAAACAAAAAAAAACCTTTTACTCTTATTAAGGAAATGATTATTTTTATAAAAGGAAAAAATTAATTACATAAATATTTCAAAATTCAAACAATGGAAAATGATGATCATTTACATCTGAAATTAGTAAAAATATTTAAAAATCAAAAAATATTGTAAAGGAAAATAAAAAATCATAACTAGAAACTTTAGTGTCTTTCAAGACAAAAAAAAAATGTCGACTTAGCCATAAATAGCAGTTAAATGCATAAAAAAAAATTAAATTTAAAGATTTAAAACTAGGAAGTTTACAAAAATATAAGATATAAAAGAAAAACAACGATTTAAAACTAGGTTTTATAAAAAAAATATAAGAACAAAAGAAAAAAAACTATCCTTACAAAATAGATAAAATCTGCTTTTTGACTGTGACACCCTCCGATATAATGACCTCCCCACCAGTGGATTCATAACAAAATCCTGTTACTTGACAGGAATTTTACAAATACGGACTTCATTTCAAATACGAAAGGAAACAACGTTAAAAAACGTTTTCCCATTAAGATACGATAGGTAAGATAAGGGAAAGGAAACGCATCCCTAGCGCTTTTTAATCAGATAAGATAAAAGTTGGTGTTTCACCCAAAAGGTAAATGATTTTGTGGCCCTCTCTCTTTTCTAAAAAAAATTAAAACCCGATTTCATGAGAACTGGCCTATTAGTTTAACCCACAGGTTTTGAGTCAACTTTATTCATTGCACCTAATGTAAAAATATTAAATAAAATTTGACCACCTGTGCAAACTTCATAAGCTCTTGGTCCAGACCTCGTTTACTACCTTTTCAATCCTACTGAACATTTCCTTGATGGTATCATTCCTAGTTTTTTGTCTACTAGAACATTTAATCCTCACAAGTGGTGATCCTAGATATGATCTTTGTTCTGTTTAGTTAGACAACCTAAAACAATACAGGGAACAGCAGAAAATGGTCTTTACTTTTTTGGGGAAAGCCCAATGGAGGGAAAAACACAAGCGAGAACACCGTGTCCGACTTAAATTCTCAACCACATGGGTTTTAAATGGCCCTCTCGGCATAAAAAACTAAAAAAACAGGACTTTCAAAATCATACCCTATAAAAAACCAAAATTGGACTATACCAAATATAAATCTTATGATCTTTACAAGGGGCAAAAGCAAAATCTTGAAAATATTTTTCAAAAGCAAAGAAAAGAAAAAGGAAAATGGAGGTCATTACCGGAGAGATGTCACAACGCTCTTGAAGGAATTTGGCACCTTTTCGGCTCCTGATTCCCCTTTTAAATCGGTCCAATGGTATCTTTATTTCCTACATGTCCCTTTTACCAAAAAAGGCAGTACTCTTTTTAAGCGGAAAAGGAGTACCACGAATTTGAATTTTCGGATTTTCGGTTTTCCATAACTTGTACACTGCCACACAAATAACTAAGTGAACAAATCGAACAAATTTTCTGCTTTCAAATGATTTGAATATCGTTAACCGGAAAACCTTTACCAAAATTATATTTAAACAGCCGGTTTGCAACGACCGCTTTACTGATTGTTAGTCGCGGTTGTAAAAGGGGTGAAAGATAGACAAAGAAAGATAGATGTAATCCATAGTGTAGATGTTGCCTAACCGATAAAAATCGATATCATGATCATCTTCTATATGATGGTGTTATATACAGCTTTATTTTCTGTCTTACAGGGTGTCCGTTATTTTTAGAAATATTTTATGTTTTTATTTGTTGATTGATAATGATTATTTTAGATGCATTTGGACTGATAATAATTTTAATTATGATTTTTCGAACAATTATTTAGAATTTGAATGTTCGAGAATCGTGAAATACTCGCAACAGTTGTAGTAACCAAAATCTAAACGATAAAGGGGTATGGGAAAGTTTTTTTAAGAACTGCTAAAACTTATTGGAAATAATAGGAATAGAAACCAGCGTTTTTTTTATCGGTAAAATTATTTATTGGTAATTTAGTTAGCTAAATCAAAAGGAAAATACAAATGTTTATTTATAAAATTTTCGATCCGTTACTTAAACTAAAAGGAAAAAGTTAACCAACGTTTTTTTAAAAACTATAAAAAGTATTCAAAGTAATTTATGGTTTATACAATAATATTTGTTTCTTCAAATATTTAAATTTTATGATAATTATGCAATTTGGGGGAAAAATGGAAGAAATAAAAATATAATAAATTTAAAATTCCTATTATGCCTTTATTACAGATGTGACCAATAAATTTGTTATAGATAACGGATAAGAAAAAGGCAGAGTGCAGGGTTATTTATTTAATATCACCCTACCGTTTAAAACGGTGTTAAGTGGATAAGCTTAGTTTGATCTGTGTTTAACTAAACATTTGACATTGAATTAAAAAAGGCCTTATTTTTTTTAAACTTTTGTTTATTGTAATTGATATACAATAATTGCAGTTTAAGAGCCATCCCATCTTAGTACACTCAAGATCTTAAAAAAATTTTTTGCATTGATAAAAATGTGCCCCTTTGCCCACACAGTAGCATTTATAAAAGCATTTACTTAACAGAAACCCACCCTGTTTCCTGACTTTGTCGTGGTTGTGGGCCCAGTAGGGTCTTTTGGAACATGCGCTAATTGCTAGGATGGAACGGGATCCGAAGCTGACGAGCACAAGGCTTAACTCAAGGGGAGATACCGTAAGAATGAATGCATCCGTACCTTAAACAGGTTCCCAACGGTCCCTGAGATACAGGGCAACCTCTCAGAGTATCCATCCTTACGGATAATGCGGGTCTTGGGTGGTGGACTATTTTCCCTGTAAAAACAGAAAGCGGACAGAACCGCTTTCATAGGAAAAAATTGACAAAGGTGCGCTGACCCAAAAGGATAAATCCGTTTCGAGAGGTGCCACCCAAGGTCACAAGCAGGAAACGCTGACCGAAACGGATTAATTTATTTCGAAAGGGACCCTAAAGTCAGGGCGTTTTCTGGGAAGGGCTAATTATCCCCAAGCAGGTGCTTAGGAAGGAATCCCTGAATCAAAACAGAAGGGACAGAACCGCTTTGAAAAAAAGGGTTTCCGATTTAAAGAAAAACGGATGAACCTTTTCAGGAAAAGGCCGGAAGAAGGTCTCAGAAGGAAATTGGTTCCTGTAATTAGGGGCCCGGTGCTACCCCTCATATACGGAAAAGGTGGGCATGACGGATCTAATCGTCTGCTCGTCTCTTTCCAGGGCAGGACACCAGAACACATATTGTGCTCGTGTCCGGTAGCGCCGATAAAAGGGGGTTAAGAACTCTCTCCTCTCAATCTAAATCGGTTCTTGAAAGCGATCCTATTGGAAGAGATATAAAAGGTGGAGCAAATAGACCGAGCGGACGCGGTGGGGGCAAAAGTCCACTTACTTAAACCTAACCTAACCCAACCTAATTGAAAAAAAAGTATCTATTTGGTTAAAATTAAATAAAAATTTTTACAAGTGGTAGACAAAATTCTAAATCCTTATGGTGTTGGTGAGGAAACCTTTCCCCTCATCTTAAAATAACTTGTTACTTAAAAATTAACTTATAGACATTTAACAAGTCTAAAATATTTGTTTGTACAAGAATTAAACTTCTAATGATAAAATGTGTTTTATTGAAAATGCTTATAAACAAGTTAATGCTTTTTTGTCAAAATAATATTCAAGATGTTAACTTTAAAGAACCAAGTTGTGGAAGGAAAATGGGAAAAACGCATTTTGCAATATTTTTGCTACTCAAGTTTTCGAAAGGCGGTTTCAGATTAAAAAAGAAACACAACACTCGCTCGTGGATCTCAAATTTTGAAAAAAACGCCTCGGCCAGAACAAAAGGTGATATGGTGTAATGGGTTAAATTTTCAAAATTAAAGAAGTATAGTTTTGTGTTTTATAAATCCCTTTAAATTAAATTTTTTTTTTAAACCAAAAAAAATAGAGTCGACCAACTTTGGCAAGTCCGAATAGGAATTGCTAATATATATTTTTTAATCGGCAATGTTTTTAAATAAAAAAAAATGGACAAAGCACTGGAACGCATTTTCCTTTGACTGTGACGAATTTCCTGTTTAATGAAAAATCAATTTATTAACCGGGGTTAAAAAATATTAAAGGTATGTGTTGTTAAAGTTACAAAAATTTTTAAAGAAGTAGACAGTAATTCATTTTTTTATAATTTTTCTACTACTACTCCCCAGGCTCTACAACCCGGGGAGGCGGCAGATGTACTATTCGTCTCCATCGGCCGATCTTTGATTCTGGGTCGTTTCCCCTTCCAATGGACCTTAGATCTCTTTATGTTGTTCGAACCTCATTCGGGGACGCCTCAGAGGTCTTCGTCCCATTGGTGCCCCCTCCATGCAAGCTTCACTATCCAAGTCAGGCTGCCTGCACTGACCCGCCCATTGAAGCCTTCCCACCTTTTCAATATCTGGATCTTTGTATAATTCTAATATGTCTTGATTGGTTTTACCGGTACTGTTGGTTAGGCTTCGCAGTGGTTCAAAATCTTGCAGTACTTTTCTTTCAAAATTCTTAATTTCCATTCCTTGTCCTTGGTCAGGGTCCAGGTTTCGCTAGCATACAACAGTGGGTTTATAACGGTTTTAAATTATGATTTTTGTTCTTTGTGAGATTTTTGGATGTATACGAATATAGAGACATTTGTTAGACTTTAATTCAACTTAATTTTTTTCAAAGTGTTATCCTGAGAAATTGTGGCTCAAAATACTTAAACGTTTGACCTTCCAAATTGAACTCCCCATAGTGACATTCTGGCCCACTTATCTCTACGTCCCATTCTGCTGGTTAGCATTACTTGTTTTTCTTCGTTTATTTTGGCCCCATTTGCTGTTTTTCTACCCTCAAAAGACTTCTTTCACAGTCAGCCAGTTCCCCTCGTCAATATTTGGCAAAGCCACATCTTTGGGCCATCTTACCAAAGCCGACGCTTAATTCCGGTCCTTATTACTTTCTCGAGCAATTTAAATAGAATTGAGATACGCCTCCCGCAAGTCCGCTGTTTACCCAAAAGGGGCATTCACCATTTGTACTCTGCTTCGGAACCGCTCAACATTCTGGTTATATTAATAAGTTCTTAGGAATTCCTCTTTCGCTATTATCCCAAATTTTAACACAATTTCCGAGCTTGTCTAAAGTCCAAAAAAGAGATGGTGAACGTCCCGGTTATATTTTCAGGATTTTTCCAACAATTGTCTTACGGTAAAATTTGATCAATTGTTGATCGTTTCGGAAGCCATGATACCAATATTTTTCTGTAATGGGTTTTAAGTTCCAGGACTAGGTTGGTAGGATTTTAAGGCGTTTCTGCCTACTGAACTTTTTCTCCCTTTTTGTGTATAGGGACGATTATACTTTTTTCCACCTTTGGATTTACTTTTTCCCCCATACAGTATGATGTGCAGGTGCACAGGGCCTCCCATTTTATACTAGAAGAAATCATATCATTTCCGGGGCTTTGTTGTTTTTGCTTATTTAAGGCTCTTACCACCTCCCATGAAGGGTTGTCTAGAGGGGCTCTGCGGGGATATCAAGGGGTCTGTCCATTGTCGTTGTTAATGTTCAGGAGTGCATCGAAAATGCCATTGTCTAAAAGTTTATTTTTTGTCGCTTGTTGTTGCCGTCCTCCTTCCTGATCATTGTTTTCCGTCTAGGCTGAAATCCTTTTGTAATTTGACAATTTTGATAGAATTTTCTTGGACATTATTTAAATCTTGCCTTTAAATTTATTCAGCGCATGATTTTTCTTTTTTCTTTCAACGTTCTCTTCGCTTTAGCTCTTTGACTTCTATACTTTGGTTCTGTCTGGTATTGGCATTATTTTTCTTTTGATTGCAAGTTCCAATAATCTTCGGCATTCTCATCGAACCACTCTTTCCTTTGACTTTTTGTTTTGTTCCTAGTGGCATTTGTGCACTTTTCACATATTCTTGATATGTGACCAAAAATATTCCTCTTCTCGTTGTTCAATTGCTCCCAGCGACGTTATATAGTCCTGGAAGTTACTTATGGATAGGCTCCCGTAGTTTTTCAATATCCCATTATATTATTGAATTGGTATTTTCTTTTTCCTACTCGCTATTCTTTCCACAACTTTAGCACGCACCAAAAATGGTCAGTGTCTCCATCTATATCTCTAAGACTTCTACGTCCATGATATTATTCCCGTGTTTTAGCATTAATCAAATTTAATCTGGGTTCCTTGTAATTGTCGTTTGACATCCATATTTGTTTTGTATATTCTTATGTTTATACATGAGACTTTCCATCATATTATTACCTGCCGCTATCCCCTAGTCTCAGACCATTATCATTTGATATTATGAAGGCTGTAATTCCCAACATGTGGTTTCAGGAAATCAGGAATTTTTTTCACTAATAAATTTAAAAATAAACAATAATAAATAATATGTCATTTCAACACAGCTTAAATTTTTACATCACAGTTTTGACTAAAACAGATGTTTTCGTTAAACGATTTTGTAATTTTATTTAGGTTTTACAATAAAATTAGTTAGAGCCCAGGATTCAATTTTGCATTTTTTTAATTACTTTTGCAAGGCTTGTTGTGCCAATTTTTTTTATTTTTAGAAATATTGTGTCAAAATCGCACTATGATAAAATGTTATACAGAGACGGCATAATTTTTGATTTTTGATGCCTAAAAGAAAAAAAAAAAAAATGGTTTTAATTAAAAAGGAAAATTAAAAAAAAATATAATTTTAAGACAATCAATTGTGTTTTAGTATATACGGTTTTGAAATCATCCAAAAATAAATAAAAAATGGTTTTTCTTTTGTTTCTAATTTTCCTTTTATCTAATTGTTCAAAAATAATTTACTTTCCTTCTTTGTAATGCCTTTTAAAAATTATTTCTGGTTTTTTTTTTAAAAAGACCTTGATTTTCAAAATTTTAAATAACTTTTTTTGCTTTCTCTCATCTATTTATTTAGTCAATTTTACCTAATATTTTTCATTATTTGTTTTATTGTTTCATTAGCATAGCAAAACAGGTAATATTGTTTAAATAAAAATATTATTTTAAAAAAATAGCTTAATATTAAATAGTCGATTTGTTTATAAATGTTACCCTTTTCACAATATGTTAAAGTAATTTCGTAACATTTATGCTTATTCTAACAAATATTCCTACGATCTAAACAAAAAATACAATTTACTGTTTTATGTCTTCCTTTGTTTTCAGTTTTCAGCAACTTACAAAATTGGTTTTTCGTGCTTGTTTAATCATCAGAAAAAAAAAAACACAGATGGCTAAAAAAAAACATAAAGACAAATTATTGGAGCCATCTGGAATTTTTTCCCCAATGTGGATGGGCTGAGATTAATTTTAAAAAGAATATGATATTTTCAAAATATGTGTCCAAAAGTATCTCAACAAAAGATCCCCAGTCGGTTTAATAATGATATAAAAAAACAAAAAAATAAGAATAAACTAAGAACAAAATATTGAAAATCCGGCAAAAAATTTAAAATGAATTTATTCATCTCAGATTAAAGTTAAAACATGATATACAAGTAGCATAAATCATTTTAGAAAATAGAAAGAATTTCAATTCCGGTCGTTTTTCAGTTTTTAAAAAAAAGATTCCTTTCAATACCAAATGCTATGTTTTAAAAAAATAAATATTCTGACGGTAAATCAATTGGTTTTTGGATCTTATTTTGCTCTTAATAAACAAAACTGAATATTTTTAGTAATGAGGAAAATAATAGTTTTTTTGATTCTGTGATTAAGTGAATTATTTAGATGAGGTGATGCGGTGAGACCTCAAGGTGGGAACAGGGACCAGAAAACCCAAGTTATATCCAAAGGAAATTTTGTGGCCTTTAAAGTCACTTTTCAATTTATCACTAAAAAAATGCCCCTTTCCCCAAAAAATGGAAAGAAGTTAGTATCCCCCGTCTTCAAAAAAAATAAACTGGATTTTCAACTATAGAGGAATTGAGGAATAGCAATACCTGTGCTCCTGCAAAATTTTTTAAACCAAATTAAAAAAATTTGTAATTCAGTCTTTAACAAATTAGCCTTTTCAAATGGCTTTGTGCGTAAAAAATCAAAGTCATAATTTTTATAAATAATAATATATATATATATATATATATATATATATATATATATATATATATATATATATATATATATATATATATATATATATATATATATATATATATATATATATATATGTATATATATATATATATATATATATATATATATATATATATATATATATAGAGTGGGGGGGAAGTCTCGATCGACAAGTTAAACAAAAAAAAGGGGGTATCGATCGGGGGTTAAAAAAAATTTTTTCCTGGTTTTCAAAATTTTTTTCCTTTTCGGTCAAACAGGGAAATTTTTAAGATACAAAATTTTTTTATTTTTAAAAAAGGAAAAAGGGCCCCTTTTTCCCCAAAAATTTTTTTTTTTTTTGTTAAAATATTTTCAAAATTTTTTTTAAAAAAAAATGGGTTTTTAAAGGGGAAATTTTCCCCTTTTTCCCCATTTTCCCCTTTTTTTTAAAAAAAAAATTTTGGGCTTCAAAAATTGCTTCAAAAAAAAAATTTTTTTTTGCAACAAAAAAAAAATTTTTTTTTTTTTAAAAAACAAGTTTGAATTTTGTCCCCTTTTTTTGGTTTTTTTTAAAAAAAAATTTTTTTAAAAATTGCAAAAAAAAATACTTGAAAAAAAAAGGTGGGGAAAATTTTTTTTTTTTGAAAACAATTTTTTTTTTTCCAAAAAATTTTTTTTTTTATGTTGGTAGCTCGGGGGGACGAAAACCGGCTTTTTTTTAAAATTTTTTAAAACACCCAAAAAAAAGGGAAAATTTTTAACCAAAAAAGGGGGGCCCTTTTTAAAAAATAAAAATTTTAAAAAATTTAAAAAAAATATACACAAAAATCAAAAAAAAGTTTTACTCGCCACCAAGGGGATAGGCCCCAAAATTTTTCCTTTTTTTCCCCAATTATGGGGTTTTTCCCCCAAACCCCTTCCCCACCTTTAGTTTAAAGGGGAAAAACCCGCTTTGGGCCCCAACCCAAAAAATCGGACAAAAAATTTTGGTCAACTTTTTTTATCAATCATAAAAAAAAAAAATGTGTTTATTTATAAATTATAATCGAAAAAAGGGGGGAATTTGGGGAAAAAAAAGCTTCACAAAAACACTTTCACGTAAGTTATAAAAATTTTTTTTAAATTTTTTTAAATTTTTTGGAAAAAATTTTTTTTTTTTTAAATTTTTTTTAAATTTTTTAAATTCAATTTTGGTTTTTTTTTTTTCTTGTAAAAAAAAGATTTTTATTTCAAATTTCTCTGTTTTTGCCTTAAAAAAGGAAAATTTCCGAAAATTTTCTTTGCCCCCTTTTTCAATACCCCCAAATTATTTTGCTATATATTATATATATATAATATATATATATATATATATATATATATATATATATATATATATAATATATCAGAACCACTAGATAGCAGACTTCAGGTCGTGTGGTATATATGGACTTTGCAAAGGGTTTTTTTGACCAAGTATCACATACAATTTATTAAATAAATTCCCCAAACGAATTTGGTTCCCCATTTTTTTTTTAAATTTTGAAAAATTTTTATTTGAGTAATCGAAGCCAGAGAGTTGTAGCGGGTTACTCTTCGGGCCGTACTTGGCTACCTCAAGACCCCCGCAAGTTCCCCAAATTTGGGGGCCTTTTTTTATTTATTTTTTTATTAAAAAGCAAAAATTTTTTTAGTAAAAAAAAAATTTTTTGATGTGCTAACGACTTGAAATTTTCCCCCAAAAAATTAAAGAAAAAATGACTGTCTCTTGCTCCAGCAAGTTTAAAACCCCCGGATTTTTCTATATTCTAAAGAGAATAAACTATATTTCATTACCCCGCAAATATTACTGTTACTTTTACACGTAAGAAAACCCCCAAAAATTTTTTAATTAAAATGGATAACACGGTGTTGGCTCTTGATGAAAGCAGCCCCGGGTGTTACGTTCGATTCACATTAAAACATTTAGAAACCATATTCAAAATATTTCAGATAAAACATAGAATGTACGGGTTTATATTAAAAAAATTAAAAATTTTTTTTAAAAAAAACATTGTGTAAAAAATTTTGATATATCATATGTAAGAAGTGGGTTGGAATATGTTCCCCCCTTTTTTGGGAGTCCTATATATAAAAATCATAAATATACTGTTGAAAAATTTAAAAAAAAAAAGAACTTGGGAAAAATAAAAATTGTATAATCAAAAAAGCGAAGAGTTTTTATTTTTTGTTATGTTTTTACATAAATTACTTCATAGTGAAATAGATGACAAAATTTTTTATTTCCCCCAAAACTTAATTTCAGGCCAATGTAAATTTTGGAAATCCCCTCCCCCATTTAGATACAAAAGGGGCAAATAACTACATGAATGCGTTCATCAATGTTTGTGTAATATATTTAATTTTAGACAAGTTAAAAGTTTTTTCATTTAAAAAAAAAGGAATAAGTTAAACAGGCTTAAAACCCCGAAGTTATTTATTAATTATTAGTTTTTGTGGTTTTGTAAGATTTTTCTTCCTACTCTGTAATGGGTTTTTTAATTTTGAGTTTGTAAAAAAAAAAAAATAAATAAACATTGGTACAATTAATTTTCCCGATGATACTATTATTGGAAAGTTAAAAAAATTTTTCCCCAGGATGTGTCATTTTTGCGACAAAGTGTTTTTTAAAAATCTTTATCTCATTGCTTGGTGGCTTTTTTAACGTCCCCGTGCAGGCGATTAATTTTCCACGAAAAGTGAAGGGGTAACTAGTCTTGGGGGAAATTCGCGAACAAACTAGGGGGAAAAACCCCTTTTTAGATAAACTACCGGGGAATAGTTTTTTAGATGATCCCCCCAGCCCTTCATTTTTCCCAAAAACCCCCAAACCCATCTAGACAACCCCCCCTGAGAGGTTCTTACAACCCGGGGGTTTTAGTGCTGCAAACCCTTTCCACCCAAGCAAGCAAGCAAGCTTTTTTAAAAAAATTTCCTTTACAGCACTACATGTATATGTTTGAGTAATGATGAAACTTTAATTTCGTAGAAAAACCCGGGTTTTAAAATGGTTTAGGGGGCCCTAAAAGCCTCCCCAATTATTACAAAATAAAAAAAAATGCGTCGTGAAAAAAACTAATTTAATGTCCTTTTTTGGGGGGCTTACGCCCAAGACTAGGGTAACGCCAAAAACTTGCCTTTTGTCCGTGGTACTTTCCCCGGGTCCGATCAGGGGGAAGTGGAGAGGGTCTTTGAAAATTTCCCTCCCCCTAGCCAGAACCCTTAGTTTTGGGGCCGTTCCCCAATACTTTCTTACATTTCTTAAAGCATGTTTTGGAATTTAAAGCCTCGTAATTGCTGTTTTTCTATGGACGATATGAAGAGTGAACGGGGTTTCGTCTTTTAAGTTTTGTATCACCATCTTGCCGGGGTTTAAAAAAACAAAAACTTACTGGGTTTTCCCCTTATGATATAAAAAAAAGCAAATTTTATTTTTGGCACGGTTTTTTGTAGTTAATTAAAAGTTACTTTTTTTTTTATTGTAAAATTTAAATAGTCTAATAACATACCAATTTTTTGCCTTTTTAATATATTTATTTATTTATTTTTAAATAGCTGTAATTTAAATAAATACTCAGCTACCATATTCATATTTTCCGCGTCAACTGTTTTAAAAAAATATCCTTAATTATAAAAAAAATAACCCTCTGTCCTTTTTTTTTTTTTTTTTTGGCTCCATATACCCCAAATATTGGTCCCAAAGCACAATCTAGCTTCCCCCAATTAGTATTAACACGTTTACTGCAATCCAAAATAAAGTGTCTTGTTCAAAAACGGGACCAGGCGCATGTGTCTGGTTTTATGACCCTGTTTTCATTTTTTTTTTAAAAAATTAATTTAAGTATAACAGGTATTTTGCATTTTTGTTTAAAAAAAAATATAATAAGATTAATGGGTTCTGGCCGTTAAGAGCAAATTTAAAAAAGGATATGCAAAATATCGAAAATTAAAATTGAACCAATTTTTTTAAAAAAATACGTATGTGTAAGATTTTCACAAAAAAAAAAAATAAAGAACACATTAAAAAAGAAGAAAATGGAACATTTACAAACATAAATATTTTTTTCGTTGAATTAAAAAATAAAGTACGGGGGCACATTGTTGGGTTTTAGATCAAAACCCCAGCACAGTAACTTGACACTTTGAAATTTTTTTGTCTGCCTTTTTACAGAATAATGTAGCGTTTAGCTTTTTATAGCAGCCTACACTTTTTTCGGGGTTTTTTCCCCAGGTCCTTGTTCATAAGCAAATGTATATGTACCCTTTTGGAATTGAGGCTGACCTCAAGGGTGATAAATTTAAAAAAGGAGGCTCGATTTTTTACTATTTCCCCCAGATATAGGTTATGTATGGACGTCGGGGGTTTTTGCCCATTTTCCCCAAAAAAGGTAGATTTATTTTTTAAATTTTTTTGTTAAATATTCAACTTTTAAAAACTATTTTGGATATGTACTTACTTTTAGAACAAAAATGTATAATTTTAAAAAAAAAATTAAGACTTTATACTACTTGTAAACAAAACAAACAGGCAAACGGATTACGTCACAATTACCGAATTGACAAATTGCTGTATATGGTCTTAAATGGGATCGGCTTTTCCTTTTTGTTAAGTTTTTAAAATTTAGGGCTGACCTTACATTTTTTTCCAAATTTTTTTATCAACTAGCGCCATTGCTAGGTTCTTTTAAACTGGAGCATGCTAAGTTTTTTTGTTGTATTTTATTATTTTTTATAGTCCCCCACTACCCCAAAAAAACTGCACATAACTACGTAAAAACACATGTGAATGCTGTACCAGTTACAGATCCCCAATTACCGCACAAAAAGTAAAACTGTTTTAACGTGGTCCCCTTCACCGGTCGCATGTGTCCGGTATATACTAGGGGATTCTAAGAAATTTTGGGGATTTCACCAGCAGCAGATAGCCCCCCGAACTCTGCCTAGGAAAAACGGGTTAAAAAATACAGCCATAAGCAAAGAGGTTAAATCACTGCGTCAAAGACACCCCGGATAATTATGACTGGCGAGCTTCTTGACAGTGTTGACACATGAAACATGCTTTATTATGCAGGGACTCGGTTAAAAAAATTCCATTTTATTGCAATAATTTTGGTTTTTTTTTAATATCCAGACACGTCTGAAATAAAATTTGGGGGAAAAAAAAACCGCTTTAACTAACCAGAACTAACCATGACCGACTAAAATTTTTGGGTTTTTTTGAATTTGTCTAAATTTTTTTGTAGAAGTTATAAACAAAATTTTAACATTTAAAAAAAATTTGGGGGGAATATATAATTACTTTTTTAAAAAATATATATATATAATTCTACCATATCAAAAATTAAAAAAAATTTTGTTAGTACTTTATGTAGGGATAATTTGGGGCCCAAAATTAAAAAGGCCCCAAAAATTCTAGCCCCCTTTGGTTAGTTCTAGTTAGCAAAGCGGCTTTTTTCCCCAATTATATTTCAGACTTTTAAAATGTTTTTTGAAAAGACCCCAAATTTTACACTTAAAATTTAATTTTTTTTGGTTATAACACTGTCAAGAAGCCCCAGCCATCATTACCCCGGGGGGTCTCTACACGCGAGTGTTAATATTTTCCCCGAGTACGGGGAAAATTTTTCATTCGAGCAATAAGGCAATAAACGCATAAAATTTTAAAATTTAAATTTTCCAGAATAGGTTTTAATGCCGTCTAGCCGGCAGCGGGGACTGGGCTGCCCCAAGTACTTTCCGGCTAGAGTGAAAGAAAAGCTGCCGTTAATAAAACATAATCCTCGAAATAAGGCGAACTACCAAAAACGGATTAACCGCACTAATAATTAGTTTTAAATGACAGAACTTGGGGAAACGCTTTGACCCAAAAAATTTAAAGTCATAACCAAAGTTAACCAAGCCCGCCTAAATACGGGGGGAAATATCGTTCTTTTTGGGTTTAATGTGTTAACGCCTAATGGTCCCCGGGGCCAGTAAAGATTTACATGACCAATTTCCTCCCAAGCGAAAATTTTGGAGAATGCATAAGAGGGGGTTTTTTTAAAAGCTTCGTGAATGTTCTGCGGGGTTCCCCCTTTGGGGCAATGAGCCGCGGTAGCCCCTTTAGTAATGACAAAGCAGTAATTTTAAAAAAACAACTTTTTCATTTAACTGGTATTTTTATTGTTGTTCATAAATATGCAAATTGGGGAAAAATTTTTTTAAAAAAAATTACGGTGTAACAAAAAAAATTTTAATTTTTTTTGGACATAGATTTGCATTTTCTCCCCAAAAATTTAAAAAATTTTTTTTAAAAAAAGGAATTGCCTGAAAGGGGTTTCCTTTCCGACTTTGACCAAACTTTTTTTTCGGGGGTTTTTTCCCCTGTTTACGAAAATTAAAAAAAAAAATTCGACAACGTATCACTTTCGAGATATTCATCATCAAATTAAAAAAAATTTAAAATAACCTTATTTTTCACTTTTTTCCAAAATTTTTTCAAAATAATTATTATTAAAAATTATCGGTTTCCCATATCCCCCCCAATTCCCACCCGGCATATTGACTTTTCCCCTTTCCCAAAAAACTTTTTTTGGGTTCCCAAAAATTTAAAAAAAATCATACTACAGCTGACTTAACATAGTGTTTTTTTATGTCGGGGGGTCCCGAATTATTGCAACTATGGATAAAATATTTTGTCAGCTGGCTATCCGGTGAAAAAAAACCCTCAGCTGATACCTAAAAGGTTATAGCACAGGAGTTGGGGGGAGCATCTTCCCCATTTAAATGCTTTGGGGTTGATAATTACAGCAGTTAATAAAATGCACCATGTTGTATTCGGCTAATTGTTTTTTTTTTTAAGATACTGGGTTAGCTAAAATTTAACAAGTTTTTATTGGGGAAGGAAATAAATGAATATGCCGGGTGATAATTCGTCGGGCGGAATAGGGGAAATCCCATGAATTTTTTTAATGGAGTAATTTTTGGGCTTCCCGTTCACGAAGCTTTAAATACAACCCTCTGATGTTCCCCAAATTTTTTCGTTTGGGGAAAAAATAACTATTAAATTTTAAGCTGGCTCAGAGACTATAAATTCGATTATTTTTCCCCATTTTTTAATTTTTTTTTTTTGTATATTCTTATCTATTTTAAATTTTTTTGTTTTTTTTTTTAATTTAATTCCCCAGAAAATGAGAATTTTTTTAAGGGAAAAAGTAAGCAAATTAACGTACTTAGGGGAAATTACAATTTTTTAAAAATTGGTTAAATTTTTTTTCAGAAAAGACAAAAAAAAATTTAAAAATTTTTTTTTCAATTAAAGCAATTTTTTTCTTACTTTAAAATGAATTTAAATTAAAGTTCCCTTTTAAAATTTCTTTTTTTTAAAAAAAACCCTTTCTAACAATAAAAAAAAATTCCCCTTTCATACAAGGCATTAAAAAGTTTTTACGATTTGGTATTATGGTTTTTTTGGGTTTTTGGGACTCAGGGGTGGGCCCGATTTGGCCCGGCCCCCTTTCAAAAATACGGACTCGAGATCGATTTTTAAAAAAATAACGGAAAACCCCCCAAAAATTGAAAAACCCAAACAATTTTTCTAAGTTTATGGCAAGTTTACCATTACTTTCAAGATAAAATTACTAAAAAATTTAAAATAATTTAAATTTAAATTATTTTAAATATACCGGGTGGTGAGTCCCGAGCGGAACATAGAAAAAACCCATGTAAATTTTAAGGGGGTTAATTATTGGCTCCTCCCTTTTTAAAAAAATGTAAAATAATTTTTAAAAAACCAATCTGACAAACACTCATGCCAAGTTTTAAAAAAATTTTTTTTAAAAGGATCTTGAGTTATTTAATTAAATGTAATTGCAAAATTAAAATTTTTCACAACCATTACTTTCCCCAAAAAAGACACGTTAATATTATTTTTATCAAACATTTTTTTTTAATGTAAAATTAGGTTTAAGTAATAACAATTATTACTATCGATCATTAAAAAAAAAAATTTTTTTCCCCAAAATTTAATTTTTAAAATTAGCAGTATCTGAAATTTTTTTAAATTTTTCCCCCCTCAAACCCATCTGGTCCATTTCAACCTTAAAGGGGATTGTTAGTAAATTTGAGTAAAACCATCGCAATAAATAATTGTAATTTTTTTAACTCAGAAGACCAAAAAATCCGGAAAAAGAGAAAACTGAACTCTTAATGTTTTACTAGGTGTGGAAAAATAAAATAAAATAAAATAAAAACTTTTTTAAAAAAATAGAATTAAAAAAAACTTAATTAATAAATTTTAAAAAACCCCCCCTTTTAAAAGTAAACCTACCCAACCGATCATAAAATTTTTTTCTGACGGCTGTTGATATTGCGAAATTTTTTAATTCTAAGATATAGCGTTTTGTAGCGGCTTAGATTTAAATTTTCACTTTTATAAATACACTTTTAAGTGACCGCAAGAAAAAAAATATTGGGAAAATCAGGGACCCGGTAAAGATTTGGGTGGGGCCAAAATATTGCCTTAAAAGCACTGATTTATCGACACTTTTCCTCAGTAGGGACAATATCCTTTTTTGGTGCCTGTTTGTTTTCCTGAACCGAAAATTTCGTAATTTTGCAATTAAATTTAATTGAATAATTTAAATTGTTATTAATTTTTTTTTTTTAAATGGACAGGTTGTCAGATTGTCTCTTTAAAAATTATCTTCTTAAAAATGTAAGGGGGAATAAATTACCCCCCTTAAAATTTAATGGGATTTCCACTTCCGCCGGGACCCCCCCCCGGGGTATATTCTACATATTCTGAAAAATCTTTCAGAATTTATGACGTCCCTTTATTAAAATATTTTAATCTATTTGGGGGACATTAGTCCTTTTTTGGTGGTTGTTAGTTAAATTTTAAAAAACCTCAGCATCAAGCAAATGTGTCCAAGTTTATTTAAATTAACTGATTAAAAGCCCCAGTTTTTTACTTTTAAAATCAAAAAAAACCTTTTTTTGGGTTTTACAAATAGGGGAAGTTTTTTTTTATTTGTGATTTTTTGTATAATTTGATATTTTTTTGTTTGCTAATGGTCGGAAATTTTTTATATAAAATTTATTACTTTTTAAAGGATCTTATAAAACCATTCTTTTATTTTTATTTGTGATAGACAATGTGGTTCCCCTCACAGTAGATCCACAGCTGATTTTTTTCCTTTGTCTTACACAACTGCCGTCCATTGATTTTTTGAACCCAGATCGTTGCTCTTAATTTTTAAACTTTCGATCAGGTTGGATGGTGGGTTTTAACAAATTTCCTTTTTTACGGTTTTACCCGCTTCCGGCTTTTTCCGTTTCCTTTTAATTGACGATTAGTTAGTGTAGATGGTCATTCCTCCAGCTTCACCAAAAATGTGGGGGCCCCCCCGGGGGTTTTCCCCCACCTGTTTCTTCTACACATTAACGATCTTATCTCTTCCACAATCAACCCATTTATATTTTTGCATAGTACCCGCACCTAGTATTCAATTTATTAACCACCATGTAATTCTGTTTGGAAAACAAGGGGGTCATAGATATCCCCAAGACCTAATCACTTGGATTGAAGTCTGCCAATGCTCATCCTTACTTTGAGCGGCCAAGTTCTGCAGAACTTCTTTTGAGAAAACCCTAACGGCACAAACCATTTTATCCATAGCCTGCAGCCCAAAAGTTGGGATTCCTTTCCGAAAAAAAGTATTTTTTCTTCCAATTTGTACCTCTTGATGTCCCCAAATCACCCCCTTTTAAAATTTGTTTATGTCGGGGGAATGGCCCCCCAAACATTACATTCTGACTCCATTCAAAGAAGAGCGTTCCAAAATCCAATGTCACGGGCTTTCTCTTTTGCCACCGTCGAGCTGGGGGATCGTCGCTCTTCATGGTTTTCATTTTGCTCAGAGGAGTTGGCCAGTAAATTTCCCCTCCTCTGGCACCCCCTAACGGAGCAACACGGGAAGTTTTATGCCCTTTTACAGTTCAGTTAGAGACCCCAACTTCCGCTTTCTTCGTTCCTTCCCCCCTGGGTCAAGACAAAACCTGCTGCCCGCAGAAGTTCTTTTTTTCCCCCAAAAACCCAAATATTTAAGTCCCGTGTGAACAAACTCCCCCCCCAAAAACCCCCGGAACGTTGATTAGGCATCACCTTTTCGTTGACTTGAAGAAAAAAAAATTTTTTTGTTTTTGTTACTGAGACAAATTTTTTTTTTGTGTTTAAAAATTGTACGAATATAAAATTTCCCCATTCGCAAATTTTATTCGAAGGCCCGATTTTTTAAAAAAATTTTTTTGTATCGGGTTTTTTTTGTTTTTTTTTTAAATTGGTTATTTTAAAATAAAATTTATCTCTTTAATGTTTATTTTTTTAGCAAATTATTTTAATTCCACATTTATAAAAATTTTTAATTTTTTTTTTTCCACTATGGGGTTTGATTTAAAAAAATTAAATTGTGTTTATTTTTGCCACAATTTATTATAATTTTTGGTTCTTTAAATTTTAAAAAAAATGAAATTTCCAAATTTAAAAAATATTAAACACAGTGACAACCTTTAAAATAAGTTAAGATTTTTTACCAAAAAAAATACGTTATTTTGGGGGAAAAAAAAGTAAATAGCTAAAACCCCCACTTTGTAACCGGGGGTATGAAATTTGAAACCCAAAAAATTGTACTCATCATACGTATTTTTTTATTCGGCATGGAAGACAATGAGATAAATTATATTTAAAAAAAAACTTTGGATATTTTTAAAAGAAAACTTTCTGGTCATTCTGGTTGTTTTGTTAGTACTTTTGACAAAAATTTTTTATGTTAAGAGGCAAAGTAAAATGTCCGAAGAGATGTCGGGATGGAAGTTTGTAATGAATGTATAGATTCATAAAATAATAAATAAGCATTAGTATGTGCTGAGAAACTTTTCCTTTCTAAGAAAATACCATTTTATATGCCCCAAATTAAAAACCCTTTTTAGGATTTCAGTTTTCTGGGAGTCAGTTTTTCCTTCCTTTTTTTTTTTTTATTTTTTATTACTTTATTTTTCCCTTTTTTTTTTCAGTCCTTTTATAAAAAAACTTTTTTTTTAAACCCCCATTAAACCCCCAGATATTTAAAAAAAAATTAATGGGGTAACAAAAAAAATATTCCTGGGATAAGCATTGGCAGAGGCTAAAGAGCTTTTTTCCCTTTCTAAGAAAATTTATATCCACTTAAAGACACGGAAAGCCTTATCAGGCATTTTTTGTTCCTCTTTTTTTAGTTTTTTTTTTTTTTCGTTATCTTTTTTTTCCATATCTTTATTTGTTCTTTTTATTCGATACTTTACAAAAAATTTTTTTATTTGACTCCCCAATTAAGCAAAGGGATCTTGAAAAAAAAAAGATTAAAGGGGGACGATATTCCCCAGATTAGCATTAGTAGGGGGTGAAGAAATTCCCCCTTTTTTAAAAAACCTTCTAAATACAAACCTAAAGACCCATAAAGCCTTACGGATTTTTAGTTCTTTAGTGGAGTTTTTTTTTTCCTTTTTCTTTTTTTTTTTTCTTTAATTTTTAATTTTTTTTTAAAACTACTTCTATTTATTTTTGTTAAACCAAAAAAATAAAAAAAAAGGAAACCAAAAAGTAAAATATTTCTGAGATTACATTAGTAGGTTGCTGAAAAGTTTCTTTGTCTAAAAAAATACCATTTTTTTTACCTACTTAAAAACACGTAAAGCCTTACCGATTTCCAATTCTTCGGGAAATTGTTTTTTTTTTTCCTTTTTTTTTTCTTTTTTTTTTTTTCCCCCTTTGTTTTTTATTTCCTTCTTTTTTTACTTTATTTTACTTAGTTAAACCAAAAAAATATTTGAAAATAATGACAATCTAGGTAAAATATTCCTGGTATTAGCCTTGGTAGGTTGCTAAAGAGTTTTTTTTTGTCTAAGAAACTACCTTCCATATATTTTTAAAAACCCGCAAAGCCTTATCAGGCTTTCCAGTTTTGCTATATAAGTTATTTTTTTTTTTCCCCCTTTTTTTTTCTCTCTTTTTTTTTTCCCCATTTCTTTTTTTTTTACCTTTTTTTAAAATACTTTATTTATCCTAGTTAAACCAAAAGATATTAAAAAAAAATATGGACATCCAAAAGTAAAATATTCCTGAATTTAAATTAGTAGGTTGTAAAACTTTTTTTGCTAGAAATTAATTTAAAACCTCTTAAAACCCCAAAAGCCTTATCAGGCTTTCCAAATCTTTTTGTGAGAGTTTTTTTCTTTTCTTTAATTTTCTTTTTTATTTCCATATTTGTTCTTTTTTTTAATCCTTGATTAATTCCAAAAATATTTAAAAATATAATGTTGGTGTTCCCGAGAAAAAATTTTTCAATTTTTTTCCGGAAGAAAAACCCCCCAAAAGGGTAACCAAATGCAATACCTGTCGTCCTGTTAAATACTAGATTTAATATTTACCTAAAATAATTATGATTTTAAAATTTAACATTGTAAAAAAAAAAAAAAGGGTTTTAAAAAACGACCAAAAAGTTTTTATTAGGTGGCAAATAATTTTATGAATTAAATTTTTAAATTTAAAAAATTCGTTTACATTTGATATAATTTATTTTTTTTATTTCCCGTGTCTTAAAAAATATTTTCAACTGATTTTAAAAATTTTAACTTTTTTTTATTTTGCGGAAAAATATATAACAGTTTTAATTTTTATTATAACGTTTTAAACAGTCGCAATAACACATTCTTAGGGGGGAAATATAGATTTAAGTACTTAAATAGAATTTTTTTTTAAATTGGGGAGGAAAAAATTTTAAAAACCCGCAGCCTACCCTTTGGGAAAGTTTATTTCTTATTTTAAGATTTATAAACTAAGCAGCCTACCAAAACACACAGATCAACACTTACTTCTTTAAAAAACTTGTTTTTTTTTTTTTTTATTTTAATATACCAATATATCAAAAATTTAAAAAAAAAAAAACAATACCTATCTTGTTTTACAAAAGGCCCACTTGCCTTTTGACTATTGATAATGTATAAACATACTTGAAAAGATAAAAATGTTTTTGTAAAAATTGTTAAAATTTTCTATCTTTTAATTAAAAAAACAAAAGCATTTAAAAAGTAAACCAATTTTTTGAAAAAAGTGGGTAAAAAAAAAACTTTTTTTCAGGATATGTATAATATATATTTAAATTTTTTTCCTAAATGGGGGTTTTTGAATTTTAAAAAAACAGAAGAGAAATTTAATATATTTTTAAGTGACAAAAAAAAATCAAAACAGTAAAAGAATGTTTTTTTTTTCTATAAATATAATTAATAATAACCCAGGGGGTTGAAAAAAAACCAGTTTTTTGACCGTTTTCATATTTTTTACATAACGCACCCCGGTTATTTTTTGGGGAAAAATATAAAAAAAAATGAGTTATTTTTGTTTTTTTTGGATTGACAAATAGTTCTTTTTAATCATTACAAAAAAAAATTTTTTAAATTTTATTACCAAGATCCTTTAAATAAAGTTTTTGTTTTTTTTTTTAAAAAAGTCGGAAAAGGAAAATGCGTTTTATTCTTTATTTGCCTGAGTGCAGTCCAATTTTCCCAAATTTGCGCATTTATTAACAATTCAAGTTTTAATGGGTTTCTTTACGCAAATGCCCATATATCTGATATCTTGTAAAAAAATTTCGTAATAAACCTTCTTTATTATTTCCAAAAAGGCAGCCATGTCACTCGGAGGGGAAAAAGGTGCAAAAAAAAAAAAATCGAGATGCTTTCCCCCTCGCTCAACCTACCTTTGATCGAGGGGGTGGGCCGACCAATCAGCACGCAGAGGGTATCCAATGCCAATAAAATTTTTTTAAAAGTTTTTTTTTATCGTAAGTATCACTAAAATTTAGGAACTCACAATTTTAAAAATTCCTGCGTTAATTTAATTATTTTTTCGATCCCGTAATTTTCAAAAAAACAATATTTTTAAAGGTTTTTTTATTAACCCAAAATAAATATTCAAATTTAAAACCAAAATTTATATTAGATGTACCCCTTTAAACTGTAATTTTCCAAATTGACTTATCTAAATCAGTTTTTGGGGTAAAACCACCAAAAAAAACTAAATTTTAAAAAAAATTTTTTTAAAAATTTTACATCCTTTAAAAGCACTAAAACACTAAAAAATTTTAAATTTCTTTATTTCTTTTTAAATACACATTTGAATTAATTTGCGCAGAAAACAAAATAATTGACATAAATAGTTTAAAAAAAAGGGTTTAAATGCGTAAAAAATGTTTAAAAGTAAAATTGGGGGGGTTTTTTTTATCCTTTTTTAAATGGCACTTTATGATATGTAAAGGTAAGGTTAGGGGCAATAAAATTTCAATTTAATTTTTTTTTTTGAAAACCCAAATTTTTTTCAGAAAAATCATGTAAAAAAATTGAAAATATCAAACATTTTCCAAAGGGTTTGATACCCCCCAAAAAACAAAAAACTGATTTAATAACTTATTTTTAAAGGCCTTCGAAAACATTTTCTCTATTCACATACAATCATAGACACTAAGGTGACTTTTGCATACATTTTTTTTAAATTTCTTCGTTTATTTTTTTTCTTTCTTTTAAAAATCTTGAAAAAGCAAGGAAAGTTAAAAAAAAAAAAATAAATAATATTTAGTCGGGGAAGAAATAATGACGAGGTTTTTTTGCAATAAGATGGATTTGAATGCTTTTTTTTATTGATTGCATGAACCTACAACTTTGTAATCAAATTTAATTAATGGGAAAAAAAAACTCAGCACAAAAAAAAAATTATTTTTAAAATCATTTTAAAGTTTGCAAATATAAAAATTTATAACTAGGAAATAATAATGAAAATGAGCCCTAATTTTTCTCGGGGTTTTCAAGGTCGCTAAACACGAATATAATATTGGTTGGGCCGAAGTCCCGGTACCCAAAGATGGTAAACGCATCTTCTAGATTTTTCGACAATTCCTTGTTTTCAGCTAATTTTTTTTTCTTAGATTTTTTTAGTCGCTGAACAAGAATTAACATTAACAAGGGCCTGCGGGGTACCTGGTGAGCCTAAGGATGAGAAACGTCGTTTTGGAGTTTTCGAAACCCTTTAATATCAGCCCAATTTTTTTTGGGTTTTTTGGCCTGAAAAATAAACTTAAAAAGGGCCTGCGGGGTACCTGGTGGTTTAAATGCTAAATTTTATTTTGGAGTTTTACGAAAATCCTCCTAATATCACCCAAATTTTTGGGGGGTTTTTTATGGATTAACAGGACATTGACAAGGCTGGGTCCCGGTGGCGCAAAAATGTTGAAACGCTCTTTTTTTCCCCCTATCAAATTTTGTTACTGGGGTTGGGTCCAAAAAACCAAAGGAAATTGAAAGGGGCCCCTCAAAGCCCCGGTGCGCGCTATGGATGATAAAAACCGTTGCCCTGGAGTTTAGACCTAATGTCCCCCCAATTTGTTACGGGGGGGTTTTTGTGGTCGCGGAACACGAATATATTTTAAAGGGGGTTGGAGTACCGGTGAGTAAGAATGGAAAGCGTTTCCCCATTGGGCCAGATCTGGCCGGATAGGTTGGGTTCAATGCCCTTAGGAAATTTTTTTGTGGTAATTTTTAAAAAATTAAAACATATAATTTCTTTTTTTGGTATATATTCAAAAATTGTTTTTTGATAATATACTAATACAATATGGATTGAAACCCCCTAGTCAATATTATATTTGTTTCAGTGACCTCGAAAACCCCCTTAGTAAAAAACCCCTGATATTAAAGAAGAAAACTCCTAAGACGACGTTTACCATTTTTGCGTGCACCGGGTCCCGAGCAGGTCCTTGTCAATGTCATATTCGTTTTCAGCTACCACAAAAACCCCCCAAAAAAAAATTGGACATATTAGAAGAATTTGAATAAACTAGAAGACGATTTTAAATCCTTAGCGCGCACCAGGTATTGAGGTTCTGCAATACATATTTGTTTTTGGACCCGAAAACCCACAAGAAACAAATTTGGGCTCATTTCCATCTTATTTCCGTTATAAATTTTTTATAATTGCAAACTTTAAAATGCATTTCGAAAATACATTTTTTTTAAGCACAAATATGTTTTTTTTTTTATTTTTAAAATTTTTTACATTTCTAGATGTTTATAGAATCAATGAAAAAATACTTCTTCCCCAAAAAAACCCCTTTAAATCTATTTGTCTGTCACGGTGATGCAAAATCAATGTTTGTCCCCCAGTTTGGTTGGTTAAATGTTACCAACCAATTTAAATGAGAAAAAGGAGTAAACCAATTTTTGATTCTTGGACAACCGATATACCTTAAGTTTAGGTGGGAAAAAAGGCTTTGATAGGTTCTCTTTTTTTTTAGACTGTTGGTCTTTCACTTTAATTTTTTTTTTTTTTTATATTAAAAAAAACCAACCCAGAAATTATTAAATTAAAAAATATTTTTTAAAAAATTGTCATACAACAACGGAAGGTGGTATTTTATTAATAAACGGTAAAATTAAAATATTTAAAAATATTGCTTAAATACACCTTTTTCATTTGTATTTTTTAAAAACAAATGTGATGAAAAACACTGCCCTTTTAAAATTTCCTAAAAAAAAAATTTTTTTTTTTTGGTGCTGATAAAAAAAAATTTTTTTAAAAAATGTTGAATTTAAAATTTAAAAACCCAATGTTAATAAAATGGCTTAAAAACATAAATAATCTAAAAGGATTTTTAAAAATATTTTGCCATGTAACAAAAGTCATACCTACTATTTTAACGAATTTTAACCCTTTCTGTCTGTTGCCGCAATACTACTTCATGTTAAATTTAATTTAATGTTTTTTAGGATTGACTTTCTGATTTAAAGATGTTGGCATAATATTACCACCAATTTAAAGCTAATATCAAAAAAATAAACACTTTTTAAAAATATAGCGCCAAGAAAGAAATTTAGAAACCCTCCCATAAAAGAAGGGGGTAAAAAGTTTGCATTTCTGAATTTAAAAAAATTAAAAAAAATTTGGATGGCTATTGAAAACAATTAAAAAAACCCGTTTTAGTATTTTTTTGGAATTTTAAAGGGGTTAAAAAGGGGAAAAAATGTTTTTTTTAAAATTAATTTTTTAAACAAAAATTGACATTACGAAAAAACAAAGTGGTATATTTTTTAACTGGTCTTTAAGGGTTGGGGAGAAAAATTTTTTTAAATCTGTTATTTCTCCAACCTTTTTTGTCATTTTTGCAAAAATAAATTTTTTGTCAGTTTAATTCCGAAAAAATTTTTATCGTCATTCAAATAAGAAAATAAAAAAAACCAAAAATAAAATGTTAAAACGCGCACATAACTAAAATTGTCCATCTGGATCGTCACGTTTGAAGTTTAAATTTTAAAAAAAAAAATATGTATTTTTATATATATATATATATATATATATATATATATATATATATATATATATATATATATATATATATATATATATATATATATATATATATATATATATATATATATATATATATATATATAAATATATATATATAAATAAAATATATATATTTTTTATTTTATATATATATATATATATATATATATATATATATAAAATATATTTTTTTAAATATATATATATACGGGTAATTTAAGTGGGCCCCCAATTTTTAAATATTCTTGGAAAGTTTTATTGAAATATTTTTTTTTTGTGCTCTATATTTTGCGATCAACGTTATGTAAAAAGGGTATCAAAAACCCCCTACAAGGAAAAATTTTTTTTTTTTAAAGACCCCCCATATTTATTGTTATTTTTTTTTCGCATAAAATTTAAATATTTTTTTTCTGGCATATCATATCCCTATATTCAATTGTTTCGAGATATTCTCATTTAAATAAAATTAAGAATGAAAAATCCGTCTTTTCCCCAATTTTTTTTTGTTTCTATTTTTAGTGGTTTTTTTAAAAAAAAAAAATTAATTTAAAATTTGATTCACATAGAGTAGAAATGGTAAAACCCAAAAAGAAAAAGGTTAAAAAATTTTACAGTTTTAAAAACTTCTTTTTTACATTTTTTTTAATCTCTATAGTATATATGGTTATTATGCAACTCTCAAAAAGCCGCTGAAACCATAGAAAAAAAAAAATTAAAATTGAGTTTTTCCTTTTAATTTGTATTTAAATGCAATATCTCGTTAACACTTGAATATAGGGATAAAATTTTTAATAAAATTATCTAGAATTTTTTTAAAAAAAAAATAAAAAAATATAGAGATCATTTAAAAAAAAATGAACTTTGTTCTTTGAGTTTTTTGATCACCCTAAATAATAATTGTTTAAAAAAGAGCAGAAAAACCCCAAAAAAATTTTTTTTTTGAATAAAAAACATTTTTTAATTTTTTAAATATTAAAAATAAATTTTTAAAAATTTTAATTTTTTATTAATTTAATATATATATATATAAAATTATTTCAAAACAAGTAAAAAAGCAAAACATCTTTCTAAACTAAAATTTTTTGTTAAATTTTTTCAAAAGAAAAATTTTTTACAGCAATTATTTCTGAAAATCTTAACAATTGGGAACTTTCGTCTTGAGGGTAATCAAAATTTTTCTAATAAAATAAATTTTTTTGTTTCAATTTTACAAAAAAAAAACCCCCAAATTAAAAAAATTAAAAAAATTGGGGAACAGAGCACCTAAAGCCTTTCGTAAAGCAAGTCAGTTGTGTTTTTCACCTCCCGGCTGTATTTTTTGTTTTCCCCAACGGAAAAAAGCCGAACTTTTGGGGAATGTAGTCAAAAATTACCCCCAAAATATAAAAAAGGGGGGGTTTAAAATTTTTTAAACTTTAAAAACCCATTTAAAAAAATTTTTAAACCAAGCCTTTTCCGACTTGTTTTGACTTATCGCCCCAAAAATTTAGCATCATTTATTTATATTAAATTTATATAAATATTTTATATATTATTATATATATATATATATATATATAACGGCGTTGACAGAAACAGCGTTTTTTTAAAAATGCGAAATCGCGTCAACTAACATCGCTTGGGGGCAAAAGGGGCGTTTTCACTGAATTAAAAAACAAAATTTTCAGTTTTGTATAATATTATATATAGTTATTCCATATATTTAAAAAAAAAAATGTGTATTTAAAAATATTTTACTTTTTTTTTGGAAAAAAAAAATTAATTTTCCCCAGTCAGCAGCTCGAGTTTTCAGTTTTTAATCAGTATACTAAAGGGGAGGCAAGTGAAATTATTATGCCATAGCAAAAGGGGAAACATTTGCTAATACCCCCAAAAGATGAAAACACCAGTTTGATGTAGTGCGAAAAGTCGCGTCGCGTTTTAAAGTTTCAAAAACCCTTTTTAAAAAAAAAAACGCGATCCCCGATAACGGCGTTATGCAAATATCGCTATTTAGCTCATGCCTAGACTCTCTCCCCCAAAGGGGGTTCGCTGCCTAACAGGTCTTATCAATAGGGCTGTATCGAGTGCACAGTTAACCACAGAAAAATCAAGAGTCTGCTTAAAAAAAAAAATATTGATGTCTTTAGGTAAGATATAAAATCTTCCCCTTGACGTCGTGCTAAAATCACATTTTTTCAAACAGACATCAATTTACCGGAGTGGGTATATAATTTAAAAATCGGAAAAAAATTTTACTGTCACGGGGGGTACTAAGATGTAACTCCGTTTTTTTAAACAGTTGAAAAAAAGAATCCCTTTTTTTTTTTGTTGTTTCCGTGACTCTCTCCCCCCGACCGTTTCCCTTTTCCCAACAGGTCTTTATCAATAGGGGGGGATCGAGTGCACAGTTAACCACAAAAAAAAAAAAGTCTACTTAAAAGACATTTATTGATGTCTTTAGGTAAGATATAAAATCTTAGTCTTCGACGTCGTGCAAAAAAAACATTTGGGGAAAAAAAACATCAGTATTTACCGGAGTGGGTATAAATTTTTAAAACGGAAAAAATTTCACTGTCACGGTATGTACTAAGATTTTAAACCCCCCCCTTTAAGACAGTTTGGGGCTTTTTCGGCCTGTGACTCTCCCCCGACGCTTTGCCTGCCTAACGGTTTTTATCAATAGGGCTTTATCGAGTGCACAGTTAACCACAGAAAAAAAAAAAAATTTTTCCAAAAAAATTTTATTGATGTCTTTAGGTAAGATATTCTTAAAATTTCGACGTTTGCTAAAATACATTTGCAAACAGACATCAGCCGGGGGGGGGGATAAAATTTTAAAAAAAGGAAAAAAATTTTTTGTCACGGTATAAAAGTAACCTTTTTAAAAAAAAAACATCCTGATTTTTCAGCCTTTTCCCCAGACGCCCGTTTCCCTTTCCCAACAGGTCTTTAAAAAGGGTTTTTTCCAAAACCCAGAAAAACCCAAAGTCTAGTTAAAAAAATATATTGAGTCTTTGGGGAAAAAAGATGTCTTATTTTAAAACGCACGGGAAAGGGGTATAAAATTTTTAAAAAGGAAAAAATTTCTACTGTACTGTTTTTTTAAATTTATCCAATTCCGGTAAAACAAATTTTTTCAAAAGGGTTTTGGGGCCCGGGGGGTTTTTTTATCTTGGGTCTTTTTAACAAAAAGGGGTTTGACATCGTCGAGAATGGGGATAGAAAAAATCCAAGACGTGGGGGGGAAAAAAAGGGACGCTTATGTTGGCGGCCCTGTCGGGTAATATTTTCAACTGTAAAAATAACCCTATATAAAAACTTCGACTTGTGGCCCCTCTGTCCACAGCTGAGAATGCGTAACTTTTAGGCCGACAGGGCCGCCAACATAACGCCTTTTTTACACCCCCACGTCTTGGACTTTGCTATCCCCATTCTCGACGATGTCAAACCCCCCTTTAGATTAATAACTCTGGGAAGAAAAAACCACCCGATCTTGAAAAAATCATTTTAGCCAGACATCATTTTGTGGGTATATAATTTAAAAATCAGTACAGTGAAATTTTCCCCTTTTTTTTTAAATTATACCCCCTACCCAAAACGGATGTTTTTTTGCTAAATGTGTTTTAGCACGACGTCGAAAAAATTTTTTATTTTTTTCCCCTAAAGACATCAATATATTTTTTTTGTAGACTCTTTTTTTTTCTGGGTTTTTGGCAGGGGTAACCCCTAAATCCCCGGGCAAGCGAAACGCTTCGGGAAGGCGGGAAAAATGGGGGTTTTTCTTTTTTAAAGCCGGATTAAAATCTTAGAACATTCAGTGACAGTGAAAATTTTTCCAAAATTAAAAACCCACCCGGGGAAAACTGATGTTTGTTTGCTAAATGGGATTTTAAGGGTAAAAGGAAAAATATCTTCCCAAAAAAGACATGAATATATCCTTTTAGTTTATTTTTCAGTGGTTAACTGTGCCTCATCACCTTTTATTGATGGGCCTGTTAGGCGGCAAACGCCCCTAGAAACCCGGAAACCCCAGAAAATCGGGTTTTAATTCAAAAAGGGTTAAAATCTATATATATATATATATATATATATATATATATATATATATATATATATATATATATATATATATATATATATATATATATATATATATATATATATATATATATATATATATATATATATATATATATATATATATATATATATATATATACATATATATATATATATATATATATATATATATATATATATATATATATATATATATTAATATATATATAATATATATAAAAAATATAATATATATATATATATATATTATATATATATATATATATATATATATATATATATATTCTTGAGAGAGCGTCAGCATTCTTATGGTTCAACCCTTTTTGATGTTAATTTTTAAAAAAATCGTTTTTTTAACCCCGTTGAACCATCGTGCTATCCCCCCGGGATTCTTGAAGGGGAAGAAACCCTTTTTTGGGGTTTTAATGGTCAGTTCCCCGGGGGAAATTTCTGGCCATAAAGGTACTTATGAAAATTTTTAGAGTTTAAAAAGCTAGAAGTTCTTTTCTAGTCACACAATTTTTCGTTCAGGTTTGAAAGAACTTTGCTGAAATCGCTATCATTTTTTTTTGGGCCCTTTTTATCTTTGACAAAATTCCAAATAAAAATTGCTTGCACCCCGTGTCCACAAAAAATTTTTGGTTGGGTTGTGGATATGACAACACTGGAGGATTGAAAAAGGGGTTTTTCGTTGTATAAAGGCTGCTTCACAATTTTTCGGTCCATTCATTGCTTTTGTTGTTCCCGGTAAGTGGGGTGTAATGGCCCGGGAATGGCAAAAATTATGTGAAAATCTTCTATAAAAAGTGCACAACCCCAGGAAACTTCAATTTTTTTTGCTTTTTTTTCGGGGTAGGCCATTTTGGGGTAGTTTCCCCGTCTTTTTGGGTCTTTTTTTCCCCCTTTTCAGTAATGACCCCGGGGATTTAACTTTTTCCCGGGGAAAAAGGGGACTTTTTTTGGGTTTTCCTTTTTGCGGGCCCCAAACTTAGTTTCCCAAAAACCCCTTCAAAACAAGGGGGGTCTTCAAAATTTTTTTTAAGAAAATAATGTCATCTGGGGATACTAAGCATTTTTTCGGGTTTGTCCACAATTTAAACTCCATCAATCCTTCAAAAGTAGCGGGGGGTTTCATAGACCAAATGGCATAACATTAAACTGCCACAGCCCCGGTTCCGGGGCAAAAAACCCCGTTTTTCCCCATCTTCGGGATGAAGTTCCCCGCCGGGCCCCTTTTCAGGTCTAAAGTCGAAAACTATTTTAACCCCCTCAGAGAAAACTAGAGTATCGTCTATTTTTGGAATGGAAAACTGTCCTTCTTGACGTCATTGTCCCTGAAGTCAACACAAAATCTGGTAGAACCACCCCTTTTTTTTAACCAAAAGGGCTACTGGAGACGACCATGGACTCTGGGATGGGTTTTATAATCCCCGGTTTTCCCCCTGTCCCCAATTAACTTTCAATTTTTTCCCTTTTGGGAAAAAAAATTCGTCGTGGTGGTTGCCCCCAGGGGCCCGCATCCCCAGTATTTTTCCCCATGTTAATTTTTGCGGGTTTTTTTAAATCCTTCCCCAGAGAGAAAAAATCTTGATTTTTTTCCCAAAGGGCTTCCAATTTGTAACCTGCCGGGGTCTAATGGGCTTTTGAAAAATTCCCCCGTCTTGCAGAGCATCGGGGATTTAAATTTTTAAAAGGGAAATTAAAAAGGTGTTGTAAAGGTAGGGGGAACTATCATATTTGCAGGTTGACAGGACCAATTTTTTTGTTGGACTTGTTGAGGGTAATCTTTTAGGTTCAGCATTCTGACAAATCTGTATTTCTTCTGCTTTGCGTCGAGTTTTGGGGGTAAAATTCCCTTTTCCCCGATAGTGGACTATTTTCAATTGGTTCAACTAAGGGGATTTCACCTTCTTCTAAGCCCCCACAACTTGGATAATGGCTTCTGAATTTGGGGGTAGTATGACATCTTCTGTAAGTACAACTTCTCGAATTGACCCTTTAAAATTTTTCTTAAGTCTTTTTTAAATTTTTTTCATTATTAGTTCGAGTGTTTTGGGGAAGGTCAAGTAAAAATTTTCTGTTTTTCCATAACGTCAAGGCCAAGGATAACTTCGTCCATTATGTCGGCAAAAAACCCCACAACGTGTATAAAAAAAAGTTCCCCCAGACTTATTCGTCTTCATGTATGCCTTTTTTGGAAAAACTTCCCGTTGGCAGTTTCCAAAATAAATTTTTTTTCTCAGGGCGGAATATTTTGCAATGGGCTACGATGTTCGGCCTCACTTTGGTATGTGGGAACCCCAGTATCAACCCATTTTCCACTTTTCCCCACTTTTCCCCAGGTACTATAAGCTGGAACCATTATTTTGCAGCCGGGATACTTTTTTATTGTTGTTGGGGGGGTCTTGGTAGCACCTAGCCAGTTTCCCCCCTTTGAAGCTGGCTACTGGGATTTTCCCCGGATTACTTTGAAGGGACATTTGATCTAGTACATTTTTTTTTGGACATGCCCCCTTTTTTCCCCCACTTCCGCAAATGATTCCGTTTCTTCGTCGGAAAGTCATACTGTTGTCTCCGTCTGTTTTTTTTTTTTGTATGATTTCTTGTAACTTTTTTTCAATTCTTGTCAAATCGTTTTTCAGAATTGCCTTTTTGGGGAAAAAAATTTATTCTTCGAACTCTTGTCTGACTTTGGATGTTTTTTTAAAACTGTTTCAAATTAAGGGGGAGGCAAGAGCTTCAGAAAAATTTTTAAGTCTGGCCATTCTTAACGCCGGGTTTTTATATCCGGATCACTGGCCCCAAAAAAAATACCTACTGCTAACTCTTGTTTTTTAATTTTTTTTTTGGTAGGTTGGATATGTCAGGTTAATTGTTTTACCCCAAATCAGTTTATACTCCTGAAGGCTTTCATTGTACTTTTTTTTTCGTCCTTCAGCTGGTTTTAAAATTTTTCCGCAAGTGCGGGGTTTGCCATTCCCCTTTCCCCCGGGAAAATCCCAATGGTTTCCCCAATCCATTGCTTCTCCTCAGGGTTTCTTTTAAAAACCCCATAGCTTCACCCCCAAGGCAAGTACTAGGGGGCGTGCCTTCTTTGAACACCATTTATTACCGTTGGCAGCAGCTTCAAAAAATTTCGGAGAAAAAACCAGGGTACCTTGCCATCAAAAGTTTTGGGGTTTTAAATAGTCGTTGCAGTACCACTTTCTAAGACGACGCCCCTACTAGGGTTTTTCCCCTTTTTAAATTTTCGCTTAATTGTTGTACTTCCCCTTTATTTTGGGGCCTTGGCTTGCTGAACATGACTTTCAACTGACTGTACGGGGGGCTGTATTTCTTCTATTTCCCCCTTTTAAAATCTTCTTTGGTAAGTTTTACCTCCAAAAAACATTTGTTTTTTTTATCTCATCTTGGCTTTGATAAAATTCCCCCCTTTTTGGTTTTCTCGGATCTTTCCCTTTTTTTTTTAGCCTTGTTTCATCTCTGCTTGGCTTCTTTTAATGTCTTTTTTTTTTTCTCTATTTGGGGTTTCGGTTTTTTTTTGGCTTATTCTTTTAATTTGGTTTTCATTTCATCTTGACTTTTTTTCTTTTTTTTTTTTTTGGTCTTTCTAATGGATTCTTTGACTGGTCTTCATTTCCTTTTGAAAATTTTTTTTTGGATTCTTGGCCGGCCCAATTTTTTCCCTTTTTGAAAATTCTTTTTTGGATTCTTGGTGGGGTTCTTTCCTCTTGACTTCTCTTCATTTCTTCTTTTCTTCTCTTCATTTCTTCTTTTAGATCTTCCGTCATTTGCTTTATTGAGCACTTAATTTTTCCATAACTTCTGTTTGTTTTTTGTCCCCCAATGGCATTCAAAAAAACTTTTTTTCAACTTTTGGTTCTTTGGGGGGCTCGTTCCGCTTCTGACACCAAATGTTCCGGGGACACCGATAAAAACACGGATCCTGGTTTTAACCTTTTTTGGATATCTGGTTTACAAACGTTTCTATGGTAACACTTTTTTAAGTAACGTAATTTTTTTAATTTTTTTTAGATAATCTGTAACTAATATTGACAACTGTTTAACTTTAACTGTTTTCAACCTTTTTCCTCGTCAGAATCAAAAAAAAAAAGGCCCGTGCTGATTTTTTCCGCGCTTTTTATAGTGAAGTGGAAAAAAAAGGAAAAAACTGGAAAAGTCTAGAATTATTTTGGAAGGTTCTTTTTTTTACAGGATGTAAGAAAAAATCTAAAAAAGGTGTCTGCAGCGCTCTCAGGATAACCCCAATGACCGTCGAAAAAGGGAAAAAAAAAGGGGAAACCATTTTAAATAAATTATTAACCTAAATAAAATAATTCTAACCTTTTATATTTCTAAAAAAAAAACACTAACTAAAGTTTAAAATAATATATATATATATAATATATATATATATATATATATATATATATATATATATATATATATATATATATATATATATATATATATATATATATATATATATATATATATTATATATATATATATATATATATATATATATATATATATATATATATATATATATATATATATATATATATATATATATATATATATATATATATATATATATATATATATATAGTTAAAAAAAAGATACTTCCTTTTTTAGAACTTTAAGATATTGTTCCCCCCGACAGTTTATTTTTTTTTTTTAAAAAATGTATTCTTCTCCGGAAAACAATATTCAATGGCTAGTCCTTCTATATAACGCGGTAAAAAATCGTTTTGCGCTAGGATCTTAAGTTTCTTTTTCATTTTAGGAGTTAAATTGTTTTTTTTGGGAAAAAAACTAATCATTTTTTTTAAAAACATTTTTTCTCTTTTTAAAAAAATTTTAACGTAAAGAAAAAAATTTTCCCTACCCCCAAAATAAAAAAGTGTGCCTAAACCTGGGAAAACATGGATCAAAAAAAACAAATATACGTAAAAGGGCCCCAATTTACCCCATTTGGTAGACAGACATTAGTGGTTTGGCCTATGTGTGTTAAGATCTAGAAAAGCCCAATGGAATGTTTGTATGGACGGTTTTTTTTTTCTAAAAATATTGTATTGCTTATCTAAAAAAAAATGAGTTATGACTGCCTTTATATCAATTTTTTTTGTAACAAGCCATAAAATTAAAAATATTAGTAGTACGTGGGGAGACAGGTTTTTTATTGGCATTATTTAATTTAACGCAAAGTCTTAAGCATATTTTTTAAAAAATATTTTTGTAATTAAAAAAAGTAATAAATACATTTTTTTTTTCAAAACTGAAGGTTTTGACCATTTAAAGGGGTTGAAAACATACAGGCTAAACCCCAAAACATGTATCACACTTTTATGACTCAGTTGTTTTTTAGGTTCTTACAAAACACTAGTAGAGAGTTTGTATCCGAGATAACGTAAAGCCTCATTTACTTTTAGTCTATACGCATTCATTTCGGATATATTTTCTGAGTAAAAAGTACAACATAAGCAGAAAACTAGCTTTTGTTTTATTCTAACCGACATTGCAGATTAGGATGGATTGAAAAATAAAAAATGTTGATTTCGGTAACGGCAGGGGTGCAGAAAGTTGTGATGCGTGATAATAAAGCAATCTTTTAAAAGAAAAAAAAACCCCTTTTTTGAAAATTTTGGTTGCCCAACCGCTGTCTTCACACGTCGTTGTTGGGGGTTGGGCCCGTAGGATCTTTTGGAACATGCGCCAGGGGGTTTCTGGTTATCGGCAACTCTTTTGGCTAGCGTATGGAACGGGGGCCCCAAATAAGATGAAACAAAAAATCCCTAGCTCTAAACGAAAGCGGACAGAACCGCTTTTTTTGGAAAAAAAAAGACAAAAAGGGGTTTTCCGAAACGGATAAATCCGTTTCGAGGGGGTGAACTCAAGGGCCAACAGACAAAGGTGCCCGACCGAAACGGGTGAATCCGTTTCGAAAATCCCCTGGGGAATCACCGGCCCTTTTTTCGGGGGGAAAGGCTAATCCATCCCGAACAAAAAAGGGGTTTTGGAAAGGGGGCCCCCAATCCAAAAAAGAAGGCGGACAGCCGCCTTTTTTTGGGAAAAGGGTTTCCTGGCTTTAAACAGGAAGCGGATAGGGGGCGTTTTCATAGGTAAGGCCGGGGAAAGCGGGGCCCAGAAAAAACATCTGGTTCCCCTAACGAAGGCCCGGGGGCTACCCACGTCACTAGACCGGGGGGAGGATCTAACCTTATCGTCATTTTCCCCAAGACAGAACACCAGGACCCTTTAAAAAACCCTATTTTTCGTATCCGGTGGCGAAGATTTTAAAACCCCTCCCAATCTGAAATCGGATTCATTCAAGTCTGATTCTATTGGGACAAATATAAAAAGGTGTGAGCCACAATATACCGAGCGGTCGCAATGGAGGGCGTAAAAAGTCCACTCACCGACCTACCTCCCCAGTTGGGTTTTTATTTTTTTTTAAAATTTTCGGGGTCAATTTTTTTTAACGTTAAAAAAGGATGTTTTTAATTTCATGACTTTAGAAATTTGTTTTCATTTGGTGTGAAAGATATTAAAAATTGTGTGTATGGTACGTTTCACAATAATTTTTTGGGGTTTCTTTATTTTCTACTGTTAGTCTAAACTCAATTTATTTTTGGGACCCATGTAGGCCCAAACCCAAATTTTTTTCCTTTTTTTTTATTATACCTATTTTTTTGGATATTATTGGTTAAAAAAAGCAGGTGTTGTAAAGCATAGTCTTTTTTTTTTTGTTCTCTCGTTTGGGTTTTTTCAAGGATTTTCGGGGTGTGCTATGAAGCATCCAAAAAGCTAACCTAAACTATTATTATTAGTAGGTAATCGGGGCCTGTACCTTTTAAAAAACGTGCAGTGCCTACACAATAATTTTGTCAGGCAACATTTTAACTGATTTTTTTACTAAGGGTTGTCATTTAAATTTTAGTGCGGTAAAAATAAAGAATTATTGTGGTTCCATATAAACAGATAATTTTTTTTTCCGGTAAAGAATATGCATTGGGGAAATTTTAAAAAACCCTTTTTGAGCAATTAAATTTAAAACATGTCTTTTTGGGGGTTCAAAGAACTTGATTATAAATATATACAAAAAAAAAAATTGGGTGGGGGAAACTTGGGGTGGGTTTTTTTATTTTTTTTTTACAATCGTTTTATTATCACCACCCAACTTTTTGCGCCCCTGCAGCTAAAAAAACCAAAATTTTTTTTTTTTTCTTCCCCCCACTTTAGGTTCCACAGATTTTAAATTTTTAAATTTTTTGGGGAATTTGGAAAAAAACTTGAATTTTCTACAGGACGTACTACATCAAAAAATAACCCCAAAAAAATTAATAATGTAATAATTACACCTTTTAGAAGACCCTTTAACCCCCTTTCCCATTTTTACTTTTATTTTTAGTTTTATGTAAAGGTTTTTAAAAAAAAAAACCAAACTAAAAATTTTTTTTTTTAAAGGGAAATCTTTTTTAAACCCCAAAAGGTTTTAATATATGTTTTAAAATAAATATATATATATATATATATATATATATATATATATATATATATATATATATATATATATATATATATATATATATATATATATATATATATATATATATATATAAATGTTTTTTATTTTTTGGAAAAGTTTTTTCCGGGGCTTTTGAAAAAATTACAAAATTTAAAATTAAAAATTTTTAAACCCTTTAAAAATTTTGTAAGCCTAAGCTACACCTATCTTTGAACAAGTATAAGCAGTCATAAAAACAATAAATAATAAAATAAGAATTATTAAAAATTTTATACATAAGAAAATATAATCTAACCCCCGGGGAGGTTTAAAGTTTTTTAAAATTAGTTGGAAAGAAAAACAAAAAAATAAAAGATTTTATTTTTATAATTTTTTCCATTTAAATCAATCCCCAATTTTTAATTTTAAATTTTTTTAAAAAAACGTTTAGGTCTTAAATTTCATTAACGGATAACTTTATTGCCCCGGAAAATTTTCCCATGGTTAAACTGACACAATAATTATTATAAAAAAAAATTTCCCCAAAAAAGTCGAGGAAAGCATTCATTGTATAAACGTCTAATCCCTTTTGAACAATTTAATTAATGGAAAAAAAAAAAATTTCATTTTTGCATTAAAAAAAAATTTTTGAAATGTTTTTTTAAAGGGGAAATAAAAAAATTTTAACTAGGTAAATAATGATGAAAAAACAAATTTGTTTCGGGGGTTTTTTGGGGGTCGCTGAACACCCCAAAATCAAATTTTGGAAAAAAAGTACCTGATGCGCCTTAAATGGTATAAAATTGTCTTCCGAAGTTTTAAGCAATTCCTCGTAATATCAACTCAAATTTTTTTTCTTTTGGGTTTAGGGGGCTGAATACGAATATAACATTAAAAGGGGGCCGCGGAACCTGGGGGCGCGCTAAGGATGGGGGGAATCGTCTCTTCTGGAGGTTTTTTTGACCAAAACCCCCTAATATCAGCCCAATTTCCCCTTTCTCGGCGGGCTTTTATTGCTGAATGCGAAAAAAGACATTGACAAGGGTCTTGCGGAATACCTGGGACTTTTAAAAAAGGGTAAACGTTTTCTTCTGGAAAACTTACGACTTGGGAAAATTTTTGAGGGCACCAAACAAAATATGACATTGACAAGGGCCTGGATCCCGGTGCGCTATGGATGGTGTAAACGTCGTCTTTTTAAATTTTACGGAATTCGTCCTAATATTTTAAACCAATTTTGGGGTTTTTTAGTTTTTTGAACACTACCATGAAATTAACAAGGGCATTTTGGGTACTCGATGCGCGCTAAGGATCGTGCACCGCGTATTCTAGTACCCGGTATAATCATGGTCCCCGGTAGGTTGGTTAAAAACCGCTTCTGGAATTTTGTGGTAATTTGTTAAAAAAAAAATTATAATTTCTACTAAAAATTTAACTATTTATAAAATTATTTTTTTTTTTATATCTAAGTATAAAAATACAATATAGTTACTCCGCAGACCCCCTTTCAATATTATATTTGTCTTCAACATTTAAAACCCCCCCCAGAAAAAAAAAGGGGGGTATTAGAAGCAATTTTGAAACTTCAAAAAACGACGTTTTCCTTTTTTTGCCGTCCAAAAAAAATCGAGGTTCTTCCTAATATTTTTGTTTAGCGACCTGTTCTCCCCCCCGTAAAGAAATTGGGCTGATATTTGAAGAATTTGTAATAAAAAAACCTAAAAAAGGGGGTTTTATTATCCTTTTGGGGGACCAGGTACCCCAGGTCTTTGTTTTTTATATTTGCGTTCAAGCCTTAAAAAATCCGGGGTTCAAAATTAGGGGGGGTATTAGGAGGGGAACGTCGTAAAAAACCAGGAAAAAGACGTTTACACCATCCTTTAAAAGTACACCAGGTACTCCCCCGTTTTTATCAATATCTATTCGTGTTTGGGGACCCCCCAAAAACTCCAAAAACAAATTTAGACTCATTTCTATCATTATTTATCGAGTTATAATTTTTTATGGGAAAAATTTAAAATGCATTTAAAAAAAGCAGTTTTTTTTTTTTCCTTAATTACATTTGTTCACAAATTTTTTTGACGTTTATATGAATCAATGCAAAAAAACTCATTCAAATCCATCTTACTGCCCTCGGAATTATTTTTGTGCAGTTTCCTCGACTAAAATAATTTTCCCCGTTAATGAAAGTCCCAAAACCAGTGTCAATGGAAAGAAAAGGGGAAAATTTTAAAAGGGGTTTATCCGGAAGGTGTGCTTTATAGAATTTTTAAAATTTTGACTATATTTTATTAAATTTAAAAATAAAATTTAATAAGCCTTGGCATTCTTTTCCCCAAATGTTTTTTTTTTTTTTTAAAAATTTAAATTTTTAAAAATTCCCCAATTAATTTATTTTGGTATCTTAAAAAAATAATAATAAGTTTTAAAATATTAAAGCAAATACACCCTTCTAAATACATATTAAGTTGTTTTTCCCCCAAAAAGGGTTTTATTAGGTATGTAATTATTAAAATTACATAAAAAAAAATATACCAGCTTTGATCCATTTAAGAATTAATTAAAAAAGTTCTATTTATTAAATGAAAAAAAATAATACACATGTTTCGAAAAATGGGAGATAACCTATGGCACGGATATTTTATTTAATTTTTTTGGTTCAATAACTGTCCCTTTTAAATATCCACTTAAAACTTTAACTTAAATAAAATTTAAATTTTATTTAATTGAAAAAAATAATAATAATAAGTGCCTCCACTATCTGGATGTTATATACCTGGCAGGACGATCGACATTTCTCGATCTTCTATGCTTCTATGTGTATAGCTCATCGTTTAACTATTTCTATTATCGATTTAAATAATAATATTACTAATTTATAATGACATTTACTCGTTCAGAATGATCTTGAGAAAATTTTAATGATATTCTTAACATGATTTTTTTTATAGTTTATTTATTTATTTATTTTTCAGTTGCAGCTTTAATTTAATTAAATCTTAAAGTGGTAAATAAATGGGCAAATACCATTATTTAAATAAGAATGGCTTTAAGCCTAGAAGAAGTAGATAGCTTAATAAGGTAAATGTCTTAAAAGTTTAATACTAAATAAACTATATATATATATATATATATATATATATATATATATATATATATATATATATATATATATATATATATATATATATATATATATATATATATATATATATATATATATATATATATATATATATATATATATATATATATATATATAATATGTTAAAACTAGGATTAAAGTTTTCTCAAGATCATTCTGAACAAGTAACTGTCTTTAAAAAATTATTGATATTAATATTTAAATCGATAATAAAAATATTTAAACGATGAGCTATACACATAGTAGCATAGGAGATCGAGAAATGTTAAGCGTCCTGTCAGGTATATAACACCCAGATAAAAAAGGCAACTTTTTTTTAATTAAATAAAGATTAAATTTTATTTTAGTTTCAAGTAGATCAGAATGGGTATAGTTATTGGTCCAAAATAATTAAATAAAATATCCGTGTTACCAAGTTATCCCCCATTGCCTCGAGACACATGTGTATTAGTTTGTTTTATTCAATTAATAGAACATTTTAAATGGATCGGTGCTGGCATACTTACATCTACCAGAAAAAAATATTGTTATAAGCGAAATATTTAAGGGTCAAAATCACTTTTTTGCTTATATCACTTTAATACTTATTTTATTAAAAATATGTACATAATCTTTTGATAGAACTTACTAAAAGGCATATTTTTTGTTATTTAAATGTTTTCGTTACTCTTTTAGTTTTTTTAGATATTTGCGTTTTTATTTTAAATTTATATTGCTAATATCTCACAAACTAAAAAGGCTTAAAAAAAATTATAAATTAAACTGACGAAGTTTTATTAGGCCATCAATTTTGATTATATACTTTTTTTTCCTTAAATGGATAGTTTTTAAGTTATATTAAAAATACCGATTTTTCACGATTTTTTTTAGGTAAAAAAATGCAATTTGAACCGGCGGAGCTGAGGCAGCAGTGCTGCTTTGAATTGACTATTGTTTATAGTATTATAAAAAAATGTTTTATGCGGTTCTCTAATAGGCTTGTTTTTTTGCGGTGGCCTCCCGGACTAAAACAATATGTAGTAAATTAAACAGAGTAAAATAGAAAACAGTTCGAGACGAATATCTTCTGGTTCGAATATTTTTCTTTTCCGTCCCAAGCTGTTATATTGAACTTTATTTTTATAATATTATATATTGCAAATTGATATCAATAATGTTATATTTTATGTTTAATTTTAACAGAGTCTTTATATTCTAAAAAAATATGTGTAAAATTATCTATTATACTACATTTTAGACAAGAGAGTTGCGCTTTGTGCTTTCATACTCTCATTTTATAAAATACGGTAGCGCCTGCAGCCCTGTCACTTCCTGGTTTGTAATACGTTATTACACCAACATCCATTAATTTTTTGTTCTTATTTTATTGTATACCTGCTAAAAGTAGTTTAAATAGAGAAGTTAATATTAAAACCTAATTATTTTTAAGGGTTTTTTGTTTAACAAATTGTCTTAAAATTTATCCAAAACAATATTCGTTTAAATAGTAAAACTATTAAATTAAAATATTAAAATATTTATATAAATAAAAATGAAATGTTGCTACGGTGATGTTATCTTAAAAATTAATTTTTAACACATTGCACTTCTTCCCTTATTGCTTGTTACAGTACAAGTATAAGTACAAGTAAATTATAAGTACCAGTACATCTTTAAATTTTTTAGACTAGTTTGATAATCTCCAAAAAATATTTGTTTTCAATTTTTTTTTCAGAAAACATATAATTGTAATCTGGACTCCGCAACACTAATGTAGCAGCTTGTTGCTAGTAATGAAATTTCTATTATTTCTTCTTCAGGTTTGTGGTAATTTTATAAACTTAAATTTATCTGAGAGGAGGACCAACTTAGACGAACCTTAAAAATAGCACAAAAGCCATAAAAAACAAAATTAAATTTAACTAATTTTGGTTATATATTTCCTTTTTAGAAAATTGTAAAATAAAAATTTAAGTGCACCCGTTTTTTGTTCTTTAAAAATTAACATTTCATAAATGCATCGCATCCGCCCTAAGCATAGTTTGCATAATATAGCCTGTGTTTAAATTTAATCCTTTTAAAAATATTTTCATTTCAAAATTGGCACTGATGACACTACACCAGAATATAGATAGTAAGGAAAAATATATATCCCAAATATTATTCATCTACAGAAAAAGACAACCTTTTAACTAAAAGTAAAAATGTTTGTACTTTTACCCTGAAGAGATTTAGGAAATAGGCTATGGTATAACAAACATGCTTAATTTTATATATATTAATATATATAATGATAAAAATTAAACTGAGTAAATAAATGTTCTCCGTATAAACGATTTTAGTTTTAAAGTATAGTATTTAAGATTTGCTAAAGCTTTTTAAGATAGTCCTACACCCGTGACGCGAAAGTACGGTAAAAGCTGTGAAACGCGAGTGTTTGTGGTTCCGCGGCTTGGCGATTCGCGGTTTGCGGCTTTCCCCATTCGATGTCGGTTTTTTGTCTCGCGAAACAAAGAACGTAACCGTAAACATTGCGAGTATAGAAAACAATTACTCTGTGCGCAGAGATCTGGCGCGAATATCGGCCAATGCCGCGGTTCGTGGAATGTACAGCCGATATGATATAACTTTTTTGCTATTCGTGGCTTCTGCGCTGTAAGTCCAGTCTTAGGTTTCTATATTTATTTCGTTGACTACTATTTACAAAGTATTTTAAAACATTTTTAAAGCATACGAGGTATGGTTTTAATAAATCGTTAATAGTAACAGTTTATCCGTTTCTAATTATTTTATGCCACTTTATAAAAAGCTACGCCTTATAAAAAAAAATTGCCACTTACTTTAAAAAACTAAACTTTTTGTAAAAATACCGCTTAACATATAAAAGGGTACATATGAATTTACTACTTAAATTACAAGACAGTTGAAAAAAATCTTTCAATAGCTATCTAGATCAAAGTAACTATACGAATATAATGGAATTTAAATGATAAAGTTAAAATAAACTAAAAGTAATAGGTACTGCAAAACAATACTGTCAGTGGCATTACAAACATATTTAAATATAAAACGGCATCGTTAAAAGTAGAATTAAAAGAAGGTTCGTTGCAAAACATCTAACAATTTTAATAACAATAAAATGTTTCTTTAAATCGATAATATATTCTCACGTATCGAACAAGATTTGTGCATTAACGGATTTTTTCTTAATCTCATAACTTTGTACCTAAGAAGTAGTTTTTAAATTTTTTAATCTTTATCTCGTATCTTTTAAAAATGATTTTACTTCTCTGTTTATCTAAAATTACCGTATATTATATTTTATTTTTAATATCGACCACTGACAGATTTGGACATAGCTGGATTATCATAAGCATAATCCAAAGCGCTATCTTCAGCAGGTCTCCTATCTCCTATTGATGTTGTGACAGTGACTGGACTGTGATCCGAGTTGATAGTAGGAGACGGCATTTCCAGTCGTAGATCTCTTTCTTGTTATTTTGATTTGTTGACGGGTTGTCTTGGATTATTATCATTTCTCTAAAATGAAGAAAAAAATTGCTAAAAATATCTAGTAAACTGAAGAAAATACATTTTCTGGCCGCTTATGTTACTGTGGTGCAATTGCAGTAGTAGATTTTTTTGATATTTTATTTATATAAAAGAATGGTAAAATTATACAGTGTGTCCCAAATTGGTGGGGGAAAGTATGGGGATCTTAGAAACCACGATAGATAGAAAATCGGTTAAATGGGGAAAGTTTTGGACAATTATGTTAGTAAGCTAATTCCGTTTACTACATGGTTTCATCTATTCAGGTTTTTAAGAAATTTTGAAAAAACCTGAAAGATCGACCATATTTTTTTTATATGTGAATTTTTTTTTAAATCTGTAGAAACTTCTTTAAAGCAACTTTTTTTGTAGAATATAACCGAGTAGTCCATTTTTATTTTCTACGTTTCGGATTTTTATAATCATCATCAACTTTATTTTTTCATATGGATGCCATATTGGATTTTTACGCTGCCAAATAGTGCTTTTTATTCTAATTTTAACAATGTATAACATGTTATAATTTAAGAGGTTCTGCTCTTAAATTAGAGCACAACTATTTATTTTGAGAAAGGTTTTCAATTTTTTTTCTGAGTTAAAAAATAAAGGTAGTTTCTTCTTACGCTATGTTTGTTAATTTGCATCTACCTCGTATACGCTAGGGTTTATTTAAACTTCGGTCAGTATTGAGTTTAAGGACAAGAAAAAAATATTATCCACAATATTTTTTTAAGAAATAAGAAATAAAAAGTCAATTTTGATTTCTAGGGATGTTTTTTTTTTTCTAAAGCCCAAAAAATTTCATACAGGGTGGTTCAAAATAAGATATTGCATGACACTTAAGTTTTTTTTATGAAAACCCATTTTAAAAAATTTTAGATTCCCCTATGACGTTTTTAGAAAATTTTGTTAATAAAGTTTATCCTATATTTAATCGTTGTGAAGCTATTTAATTGTATTTTAAAAATTTGACCAACTCAATATTGATAATAATCGATTGCACGGAAAATATAATAATCATGGATACCATCAAGAACTTTTGCATCAGTCAGTGTCCCGTATGTCATGGAAAACTTTGTCTTTGATTTCAAATTGTTAACTAACCTAGTTGTGATAAATATTAAACAATGATTTATTTAGTTCAAAAAGGGGGTAAAATATTAAACTGTATTACCAAAAGTATGTGGCTAATTTGAGAAAATTTGAAGAAACTGGATCTTGTCTAATATTCCCCGTTATCGCCATTAAAAAATCGATTAGTTAGAAATGAAGTCGCAGAAATACCAGTGTTGGAACACGTAGCATTGACAACACCCAAAGCACTTGTGGACAGGCAATTAATTAGAATGAAGACGATTTTAATAGAAGGTTGAGTTTTGCGAATTAATGTCCCAACTTTAACCAACAAAGCAAATCTGTTATTTAATATTTGTTTCTCGATGAGTGTACCTTCTATTTACATGGTGCGGTAAATAGACATAATTGTCGATATTGAAGTGACTTGAATCTACATTTGTTTGGGGGTAGCCCCGCAATATCCTGAAAAAATAAATGTGTGGGCCGGCATTCAAATCATTTGTAGGACCCTTTCCTTTTTCCCTTTTGGAATCTTGACGGCAAGACGTACTTGGACATGTTAAAAAATACAATAGAGCCACGAATTACCGAAATATTAAAAAATGACGTTAATTATAATGAAAATGATATTCATTTTCAACAAGATGGTGCACCACCGCACTATGTAGCTTCAGTACGACAGTTTTTCGACACCCATTTCCCGAATCAGTGGATCGGCAGACGGGACCCATTAGTTGCTGGAGATCCCGGACGTAAGTCCTTTAGATTATCTTCTTTGGGGTATTTAAAAAGTAAATTTTTTAGTACGAAGCCAGCTTTCATTCAAGATCTTCGGGAGCGGATTACGGCTGAACGTGACAAATAACTCCATACATGCGAAAATGTAAAAATGGTCGAACAAAATCTTTATTATTGCATAGTAGAGGTAAATTGACACCACTTTTAGCACTTATTACCACATTGACCTACTTCTTATAAAAAATTTAAATTTTTTACTTTACCTTTAATTTGCGTATGACTGTAGGTTTTTTTTTTTTTTTTTTCATACTGAGAGTTTTTTTTTAATTTTTAAAGTAAAGTCTCGTTACTAGGGAAACTATTTGATTATTATTTTACGATATATTTCCTTATTATCACTAATTCTGAATTTTATTATAAACTCAAATAGCTTCAGGACGATTGAAGATAGGTATAAATTTTACAAACAAAAGGGTTTCAAAAACTTTAAGGAGAATCTAAAATTTTTAAAAATTGGGTTTTCATTTAAAAATCTAAAGTATAACGCAAATCTTCTTTTTGAACCACCTTGTATTGTACGGCTATAGATAAAAGACTAGAATTCAAAATTGACGTGTCTGAGCGTTTCTCCCCCAATATACCAGGAGAGTCCCAAAAAGGGTGCGACCTTTTTTGGAGCCACTCTGTACAATCTAAAAGATAATGCAACTCAGATTTAAACCCGGTCCTTACTGCACCAGATACTCTCGAACTAAACTGAAACCTGCCCCGTTTTTTTCTAAATGAGACAGACAAATTAAATTGGTGCTTTTTTACTCGGTGTTTTTTTTTCCTCAAGACCTTTGGGATTACCAAAATTATTCACAAAAAGTAGTAGTATTTTGTATTTATAGTTTTTTTTTTTGTAAAATTTCGGGTTCTTTACCCCCCATTTCCCCCCCCTGGCTACGGGCCCTTTTATATATATATATATATATATATATATATATATATATATATATATATATATATATATATATATTTATATATATATATATATATATATATATATATATATATATATATATATATATATATATATATATATATATATATATATATATATATATATATATATATATATATATATATATATATTATATATAAAAATTAGGTCATAGATGCATGGGATTCAGACGTAAGAGATACGAAGTCGGTTAATGGAGGCGCATTTAGGTGCCCAACAACCTGCCGATTAGAAAATTTTAAATGCCGGGGTACTTCCGGGGGATATTCGAAAAGAAATTGCCGGTTCTTTTATTTATTTTAGTTATTTAAAAAAGATATGAAAACAAAGACTTTTTAGGGACTTTTTAAGATCTACAACAGCGGGAGAGATTTTTACGACGTTGGGGGTTTTTTAGACCATCATCAACTTAAAATACGGACCTGGGTTTTTATTTTTAATTTTTAATTTGTTATCCCAATTACAAAAATGTATAACACTTAATATTTATTAACAAATATGGAACGCCCCTATAAGAAATGATGTGCGTTCGTTGTCTTACTCATTGTCTCTTTTGGAAAATATATTTATTTAACAAAAAAATTTTAAATGTTATACATCATTGTAATTGGATTTAACTGCTTCAAAAAATGCAAAAAACAATTGAGTGCCCATTTAAAAAAAAAAAAAGTTGATGAGGGTTTCAACGAAAACAAACGTCGTACGGAAAATCTCTTAACGCTGTTTGAGCCCTTTAAAAAAGGGCCATGAGAAAGTGTCTTTTGTTTTTCCATATTCTTTAAATAACGTCAGAAAAATTAAACGAAATCAGCAATTTCGGTTTTTTCCGGATATCCCCGGAAGTACTCGGAATTTTACAACTTTCGACTCGGCATGTTATTAGGTTCCTAAATCCCCTTTGCCATAATTTAACTGACTTCGTATCTTTACGTCGAGATCCCAATGCATGCACTCGAATCTGTGGAAACCATATAAATATATATATATATATATATATATATATATATATATATATATATATATATATATATATATATATATATATATATATATATATATATATATATATATATATATATATATATATATATATATATATTTTATATATTATATATATATATTTTATATATATATATATATATATATATATATATATATATATATATTTTATATATATTATATATATATATATATATATATATATATATATATATATATATATATATATATATATATATATATATATATATATATATATATATAGTTTCTGGCGATTTTATTTTTTACCAAAAATCAACTTTTGAATTAATTCGATGAACTTAATGATTTTTGAGATATTTTAATTTTAAACTTGCATGGTACGACAAGAGTAACATTGGAAACAAAAGATAAAATGAACAAAGTACATTTCTACATTTTTTTACGGCACTAAATACGCTTGTTTTATGTCGAATCCTGTTAAATGCTTCTACTATGCGTTGTAAAAATTATTTCCTTCACATATCCTGGAAATTTAAAATTAAGATATCTCGAAAACCATTAAATGTTTAGAGGTAATTCAAGAGTACCTTTTTTATGTACAACTAAACAAATAATAAAGGAAGAAATTATCAAAAATATTAATACCACAACATTTATAGCAAAATAATAGTAAATAACAAATAAATTATTCCGAAACTACGCCATGGTTTTTAAGGTAAAAGAAACATATTATCAAAAAGTATACTTTGGTCAGTATTCTAATTGTACCAAGCTTCGTTCTAATCAAAGAGCCCGATATGAAAATAAATTGAAAAGCCCAACTGTAAAATTTTTCTTTCAAACGCTATATCTTAAATATGTGGCCATTTTGGAACTGTGCTTATAGAATACTTTTAATACTTATTTTTCGTCAAGAATCTCCTATAACGCGATGTTCTATTTAGCTCTTGTTTTTTTAAACACACTGTACAGAAAACCTGGAATATTTCCGCTAAGTAAAGATAAATGGCAACAATTAATCATAAATTGCTAGTAAAATGTCAATTCACATAATCAAATATTAGGCTGAAAATATTAGAATAATGAATATGACTTAAACTTCTACTCTTACTTTACATAACCTTTTTGGTATTTTTGGCTTCCTATTAATTGTAATAAAACCTACCTTTTTGCAAAATTTGCTCCTTATAACATCCATGGTAATGTTTTTCTTAACTTTCCATCTGTAAAGTTGAAAACATAGCACACAAGCTAAAACTATCAGCATAAAAACAACCAATGTCAAAGTTACTGCTAGCATCTTAGACAATCTTTGAACTGTACCTAAAAATACAAATTATATTAGCACCATATGTTTTAAGAGATATTAATTTGGAGCATTTAAAAATGCAGTTTTAATTGTAATCATTAAAAAGGTAATTTCGAGGTACAGTCTTAAGATTATATCAAAGACGGGTTACACCTCCGTTAAAAAAAAAATATTCTGATTTCAATACATTTTTTAAAAAATATAATCCAACTTTCAACTTCTCCCGAATTCATTGACACCTTGTCTATTTTAACATCTTCGAAAACTAAATTATATTTTAAAGAAAATATTCAATTAAGAAATAAATAGGTGTGCTAGATTTGGTAACGATTTGTAAAAAAAAATGTAAAAGTAATCTCGTTGTGATAAAAAGTTATTATTGTAAAAATTTGAAAAAAAAACGTCTAGGAGAACAACAATTTGTAAATATAATAGATTTAAAGTAATGTTTATAAACAAAAACATTTAACCCTCCATAAAATGCATTTTATGAAATCTCTTTGATAAAATGAACCCGCATTCCCCACCAGGGAGACAAATTTGGGTAGTAAGGTACCTGCGCCAAATATTGCCATGTTCTTAATATTGCCACCCGAAAGTAATCCGTGACGATCATCCTTGATTCAACCGGCGCTACTCTTAATTTGTTATACGCATCGAACTCTCCCACTCATTCGACTCTTTCAAGTGTAAACTTGATATTGAAGGTTAGAAATGTAATCACCGCCATTTGCATTTGCTCCTGTGTTCCTAATATTGCCATAACGTAGGGGACCAAATATTGCCACTGGCAATATTTGGATATGTTTTACCACATCGCACATAAATTGAAAAAAAAGAAAACTTACTTTTTTAAAAATTTTCAGAAAAAAGCCAAAAAGAAAAGGGCTCAATGGACAGAAAGGAACCTCAGATGCCTTAGAAGCAATAAAAAATGGGACCAGCATAAGCCAGGCGGCACTGCGGTATTCCATTCCTCGAACTACTCTTGGACTGCATAAGAGAAAAGGTAATCCACGAAAACGACTTGGGCGAAAAGTATACTAACATTCGAACAAGAACGAGGATTTATAGGGAGAATTCATAGGCTAGCAGAAGGGGGGGGTCCCACTAACCAGTAAAATCGTGCGAAAATTGTATTTTTTGCAGCTAACTTTATACAAAATCCTTTCCGGAAAATCCGGATTAGCAGGAAGAAAATGGTTAAGGCTATTTCTTGCAAGACACCCCGATGTAGCCAGACGTAAAGCGCATAGAACCCTGCTCGAACAAAAAATGAACCCATTCATTGAAGCAACTATTTTTCAAAATTAAAGAACGTCATGAACAGATTAAATTGTTTAACAAACCCGAAAACATTTATAACATAGATGAAAAGGGATGTCGCCTTACTATTCATAAGCAGAAAAATGTTCTAGCTCAGAAAGGAGCCAACGTGTTCATTTAACAGCCCCTGAACATGGCGAAAATTTTAAAATTATTGTTGCGTGGCAACGCCCGGGGGCCAAAAATTTCCCAAACATGTATTTTATTTAAAGGACTGCGTTAAAATCAGAATGGGGAGATCATCTGCCACCAGGTTCAAAAATTATGATGACTCCTAAAGGCAGTTGACAACTAAATTTTTACATCGTGGCTGACTCATTTTTCAAAATATAAGAATCCAGGTCCAACACTTTTGATATTTGATGGCGCAAAATCACACTTGGATATCTCAATCTTAGAGGCTGCAGAAAACCATGGAATAACATTATTTTGCCTTCCGAGTAATACTACTCATGAACTGCAGCCCACGGATAAGGCTTTTTTCCGGAGTTTTGAAGCATTCTGGGATCAAGAGGTTTTAAATCTTCTTATCACTCAACCCGGGAAACCTGTAACAAAGATGCGGTTTGGCGAAATTTTTTCTAAAGTATGGTTGAAATCTATGACGCCATCAAACATAATATCTGGGTTTAAAGCCACGGGCATTTTCCCGTTCTGCCCAGACATAAAAAACAGAGTCTGCTTTTGCCCTAGCCAAATAACCCACAATGAGCAACCTGGAATTGAAAAAATTACCTAGATATGCCTGGTCCAAGTGGACTAATAAAAAAATAAGGGCGAAGACCATACTCGGAGACAAAAATTCATCTACAGATTGGGATCGCACAATGAGCCTTTAGTAACTGGAATTTTGGGTGAAGATAGTACCGATGATGAAATGAGCCATTGAAAAAACTGGTTCAACGCTCACAAAAAGGGAAAATACGAAGAAAATAAAGATGTTAAAACTCCTCAGAAAACTACCTCTTCATTCAAGGATTTTGGGTTATTTCATTCCCAAGAAATAAAGGTATCCAAAAAACGTAGGCCTCCCTTTTCCTTAGGCTCAAGAAGTGACCAAGGATTTGTTTTCAAAAGAGTCTAATGCTAAATTTAAGGAAGTTAAGTTAAAAGCACCAAGAGCGCAAAAGCGAAAAGTTCTTAGTAGGAAAAGTTCAAAATCTCCAAATCTTGGTTTTTTTTTTTTTGTGTGGTGAAGACCGACAGATCGATATGAGGTTATGTTCAGTTTGTCACAGGTATGTCCATGAAGAGTGCGTGGACTTTCTAAAAAAAGACAAAGATATCATTTTTAAAAAGTCCCGATTGCGACTTTTTTTCTTAATCTTAAACTAAAAATTTGTTTCTAGAAATAAGTATTATGTTTTGCTATTGTTTAAAAAAGATAGAAATAAGTATTATGTTTTTGCTATTGTTTAAAAATAATATTTCCATGTTTTCTTAATAAAGCTTTTATTTACCCTAGGTTGTTTTATATGTAAGAGATGCGTTCCTATTATTTGCCACCCCCCTGGCAATAATTGAGCATGTGTCCCCAATATTGCCATATTTCCATCTTTTTAAAAAAATAAAAAATTGATTTTTTTTTAAAATTTAAATTAACAATTTTAATATTTATAAAATACAGTATAGAATTCATAAAAAAATATTTACCAAAGTAACGATGATAACATGCGCAATAAAAATTAAAAAGTGTTAGCGTGGCAATATTTGGTTCACTTACCTTAGTTATTTAAAATAACGTCTGTGGCGGCACTACCGCGTTGTCTAAAAAGATGCTGTGAAATACAACACTTGCATGTTACAGTACTTGGCCAACAGTAACGGAGCTGGAAAAATGGGTTAAACATCGAAAAACCCGACACTCACGGTACGCTAAAATACTTAGGATTTATGCCTTTGCGGGTTGTCATAAAGAAAAAAAAAATAGATAAGAATGTACATAAACCGTTACTACATTTGGATACTGATTTACTATAAAAGATCTTCCCATTTTGTTTTTATTTTAAAATATCTATTGGAATATAAAATTTTGGGAAATATCGACCAATTTATTGTCATATTTAATAATGTTTATGCTTTCTATGTAATTTATGAATTTAGTAATACCATAAGTACACAACAGGATCTTTTTCCATTGCCCCAATTGCCGATTTATTCTAAATAGTTTTTACTTGCTTACGATTCTTATGAATTTTCTGTGACGTAGTAAGTACAGGAGCAGATATATTTTACGTTATATTTAACATTTTCTTCACTCCCTTACGTAAAAAATAGTTCTGTGTGCAAAAATAATTGTTCTCCTGGTTACGAATATATGAGTAATTAACAGCTTTATTTTTAAATATTTATCATCTATTATGCCTAAAAAGACGTTCAAAATGACCGACTTTAATTTCCACCACTTTTTTAATCTTTCTTAAAATGAATTTCGTACCAATCCTAACATTTAAAGTGTCACTAATAGACAAGGAAAACAATTTCGATATCTCATATTTTTTGTGGTTGTAGGTGCAGTAGCCATTACTTTGTTCCTTATAAAGCCTCACAAGAAAAGTCGAACGAACAGACCAGCTGGACCAACCATCTCAACCAATCCTCCAATTTTTAAAGATTTCGTTCAATTAAATGCTTTCCTATAAATCTCTATGGACTCCACCAAAATTAACAACATGTCAACTTTTACATTTTAATTTGCTTTCATATACAGGCTGTCCCAGAAGTAATGGGACACAGAGCAACAGCAGATTCCTTAAGTCGAAATAATGCATCTAACGTAAACTTGCCTTATTCCAAAGTTGATAATAACCAAGATACGTTTCGTTTTTCATAATAATTTCTAAACTAAATGACATACCGGTACAAAATTGGGGACTTAAGAGAATTCAAATTTGTCCTGCTTTGATGTTGCTGGTAGAGAGCCAGCTTGGCCCACCCTTACTTGTTTAAGATGGTATAACTTTCTTTTTTGTTATATTGACCTGTTTATTGTATCAATTTACTTTAATTCCCCTGCGTCAAAAATATATATTATTTAGGTCTCTAGGAACAATACTCGAGAGATAAAATGCATTTTAAAGGACACAGCAATTTTTTTCTTATGGAAAATACTTTGGCCACCGTCTTTAAACTTTGCAGTAATAGCCAACACGTTGATCAGCTCCCACGGGCACAAAACCTAAAAGCTCCTTAACCCCCCCCCCCAAAATCAGCCTTAAAGGTCACTTGGGATTTGGAGACGTTTAAGGGTAATTTTGGGAGTGTTAAAAGGGTTTTTGGGTTTTGTGCCCGTGGAGACTTTTCATCAGCGTGTTGAAAACTATTACTTTGCAAAGTTTAAAAACAATTGGCCGAAAACCATTTTCTATATAGTTGCAGGATCCTTTAAAATGCATTTATCTCGAAATCAGTTGCTCCTAGAGACCTATATGAAGTATACATTTTTGATGCAGAGGGAATTAAAGTAACTTCTTTTTTAATAAACAGGTCAATATACTAAGCTTAAAAAAAGTTATGTCATCTAAGACAAATAGGGTAGGGCGTAGCTACCACCCTCTACCAGCAACATCAAAAGTATTGACGAATTTGAATTTCTCGCCTCAAAGAACCCCAAATCCTCAATTTTGTAACGCTTTTTCATTTAGTTAAGACAGTATTATGAAAAAACGAAAACAAAATTAAAAGATTTACACCCTTTATCTATCTTTTGTGGATCAAAATAAAATGGTGAATGCGCTGAATAACTGTTAAATTTTCTATACTAAGATGAAAAGAATAAATTTTTAAATATGGGATGTTATGTAATATAAAAATTTGAAACAAAGTTTCAAAAATAACGGTTTTAGATGATTTTTGATTCATTTTCAAATCGAACTGTCCAGTAGCCCGGCTGTTTAGAGCTGGTTAATTTTTACAATTTTTATTGAATTTATAGTTATTGACAAAATGGTGAATACAATTAAATGTCAAAGAAATTTTATGGGCTCATGTTTTAAGGTATAAATTTTGATATAAAACTATTTAATGTACACAAATTAAAAAAATATTATTTTAAAGTTTTTCATGATTATATATTTAGAAAGCTAACAAGTTGTTTCCTTTACTTTCGGATATTTGAAATATAGATAAATTGGTTTTGGTCATATCATAATAAAAAAAAATTTGAAAAACCATAGATTTTTTATTTATTTTTTTAATGGGACAGTTTTTTAGAACTAACTAATTCAAAAAGCAAACCATCTTGTGACAGCAGTTATAAATAATTTCGGATAAAAATCCAGAGAAATAAATACAATTACTTGCATAAAAAATTTAACTGTGAACTTATCTAAGTATAAACACAACACGTAAGAATCGAAATTTAAAATAAATTACAAAAAACAATGAAAAAACAAAGGATGAAACGATAAATTAAAATATGTCCTAAATTAAATGATTCCCTATTATTCAATAAGGACTTAATTCTTCTAACACGACATTATTTATTAGCATAGATTTTTTTGAGTGTGGTTCTGTCTACTTCTCTTGGTACTTTTAAATTTTTAGAAGTTACACAATTCTGTAAAATTTGTTTTTCCAGAATTTAAAAGTACATAAAAATGTCACTGTTGCGATTGCGGCATCCGAAATATGATTTGCCGGCTCATAAGGGGTCATTTTTCCGGTCCAAAACGAGGAATTTCGGTTGGCCATAAACTTTTAGATCACAGTGTGAGTTCCAGAATTTAAAGGTACATAAAAATACCACTGTTGCGATTGCGGCGTCCGCAACACGATTTTCCGGCCCCTAAGGGGTCATTTTTCCGTTCCCAAACTGGATCATTTTCCGGTCCCAAACGGAGTCATTTTTCCGGTCCCAAACGGGGAATTTCAGTTGGTCATAAACTTTTAGAGCACAGTGTGAGTTTCTGAATTTAAAAGGAGATAAAAATACCACTGTTGCGATTCGGCGGTCCGAAACACGATTTGCCGGCCCCAAGGGGTCTTTTTCCCGGTCCCAAACAGAAATTATAGTTGGCCATAAACTTTTTGATCACAAATTCAGCATTGTCTTGAGAATGCATCTTCGACCTCGCCTCATCCCAAAATCCATCTTTCAGGCCCTATAGAGGCTATTTTTGGCCCCTAGGGCCAATTCCAGACGTGGTGGGTCATTTCTGAGCTCGGGGTCGGATTCAGCGTCGAAAATACATGAAAATAAGTATGTCCCGTCCACAAGTCCGAATATTATTTTTTTTTGTGGGCTGTGTTATATGATCACAATCATAAAATGCCACGCCAAAGTTGACACTAAACACTAATATTAGCATGAATGGAATTTTAGGTAAAGAAACACTTAACTTATAGGCTTTTACAATAGTTTTATAATCTATCTTTTGTATTTATGAGCCTTAACTTTAAAATGCATTTAAAACGAATTAAAAGAGATTAGCATAAGTTTAAGAATTAATTATACTTTTTATTTAAGGTGATTCCAGCTGAATGTCAAAAGTTGTTATTGTTATTATAGTTTGGCTGTTTTAATCTGATACTCTGAAAAGAATGTGATCATGTCTTACTACGTTGCCGTTAGTTTTTTTAAAACAATTAGGAATGGTACAAAAATAGATACAAACCCATTATATTTCAAATAAAAATAAAACCTTCTGTTTAGTGACTGAACATTTGTACGTTTTATTGTACTTAGTTCCAAGAAAACTTTATTTTACAATTTTCAAATAAAAAGGACTTATCCTAATAAATATTTGGCAACGCAGGTGATTTACTTATTTTCGTTGGTATTCGCGGAGGAACTGATAAAAGTATTTTTTTGTCCTATTAGGTTATAGAAAATAACTGAATATCAAAAAATGTGTTCAATAAGCTTAAAAATATAAGAGAAATGGTTACTTAGCATTATATGATAATTAACTCCATGATTTTAAATGGTTAGTTTAATTATAAAACCTACACCAAAAGAAATATTAAATTAGTCTAAATTAACTGCTTATGTGATACTGCTTATTTTTCTCATGTCGTGTCGGTGATTTGATAAACGACTTCGGCCATTGCAGTGGCGTGGACGCGTGGTTCGTGATTTACTGACCTTCCGATTTTTTATTATAATGAACTCAAATATTAGAAATAAAATATGCAAAGAAGAAAGCATTAATAATCAATTTAAATTACCACTTAAAAGACCATTTAAAAGAGCAGCTCCCTTATGCAGGTATTGCATTGTTTCTTTTTGTTAAAAGAATACATAACAAAGATATAAAGAGGAGAAGTCGATATTCCTTTTTCGTCACCTGTAAAGAGATTTCTACTGATTAACCATTAAAGATAAAATAGACGAGGCCGATTTTGGAATTATTAGGAGACTTATTCAAAAATTTTATGTTAAATGGAAAGTAGTTCCTACTCTAAGGAAACTTTCAAAAAAATGAAAGAGAACATGGGAATTTCCTTATGGAAAAGACACTTTAAGAAAATTATTAAAACAAAATGGATTTATTTCAAAAAGTGCCAAAAAATAAAAGAAACATTTTAGCAGAGAGGCTCAATATATTACACTGGCGTTATAAATATTTAAGGGAAATCAAAAAATATCGCCAAGAAGGCTAAAATATAATTTTTATTAATGAAACTTGGGTCGATAATGATCTTACCTTTAGAAAATGTTGGCAAAGTCAGATGTTTTTGCATAATAAAAAACATGGGTTCAACAGGTATGTAATGTTATTAACCTTCACATATAATTTTACAATTATCATTTTTCCTCTATATTTTGAACAATCGATGAGCCATATTTTTATGGCAAAAGGCCCTAAAATAATGTTTTGCACATGAAAGAGAGAGAAAATCACTCAGTACAGACAATAAGCGTACTAAATATTAATCGTTTTTCTAATGTAAACTGTACAAAATTCGGAATATTTTATTTCCAGGTTAAAGTTGTCTATGTAAAACAACTCTAATTCTGACAGTAGGCTGTATAATATTTGTACTTTTTTAGAAGCACTTTGTTTTTGAATTTCCATTGTAATTGTTCACGCTGGGTCAGAAAATGGCTTTGTACCAAATGCTTCTCTGATTTTCAAAGCAGGCCAAGCCAGTGGAGATTACCTGGCTACCAAGTCTTCTTTGAAGCAACATATGATTTCCTGGTTGGAGAAAAAATGTATTCCGCATGATCCATAGAGTCGAAAATGGGAATTATTTAAATTAATTCAGGTACATAAAACGTTAAATGACGAAAAAAAATTCGTAGTTGATAGAATCATCAAGGATCACAGCCATATTTCTTTTAGACTACCACCTTATATTTGCATACTAAATCCTATTGAACTTGCTTGGGCCCAATTAAAACGTTTCATTAGAGACAGAAACACCATGGGTGAATGTTCCATTAAAATACTACGTGAATTAGTGGATCAAGGTATTGAGTCCGTAACATCAGACGATTGGAAGATGTTTTGCAGCCATGTTGTAAAAATTAAAGATGAATTTTGGATAAACGACCAACATATGGAAGTGAAACCTTTAATAATTACTTTAAATGGAGACAGCAGCAAAGACGATACTAATAATTCTGAATTTAAAAATTCAGATAAAGAAAATTAATTAGTTATATTCTTAACTAGGCAGTATGGTTAAGTTGATAATGTTTGAATATAAAATTATTTATTATTTTATTGCGAAAGTTGTAATTTTTTACAGTTACTTATTTGACTTATTTTTATTAATAGCTTTAGAATTTAGCATATTTACTTGTTTGTTTTTTTTTCTTCCTGTGGTACAATAAGTTGTATAAACCGTGTATGGCGTCCACTTTAACCATTAAACATAAATATTTTTAAAGGCAAGTTTTTTAACATAAATTTTAATTCTAACAAAATTTTAGCACGCTTATGGCCAGCCGATTTTATATTTGTTTTTGTTGCATTTTTCTCCCTCGCTCCTCATACGGAAAGGGTCAAATTAAATCAGCCAAACTATACATACATGCTATTATGTTTGCTGTATTTTGAATTCCTTATAGGTCCTATCTATTAAAATATTTGTTTGTACTTAATAACGCGTAATATCGCCGTCGCGGCGGCCTATTTATCAATGCCTTTATTTAATGCACATTGACGTAATAAGTTTTGGCACAAATTACCACAAATAGCAGATGCGAAAGGTAACGAAAGCGACGGCAACCAAACGATTTTATCGACACGCCTCCTCGCTGGATGCAGGCCACCTCTCGGTCTAGTACGTAGTCCAGTGTATGGCTGATTTTAGTTAGTTTCAGTTTCGAACAATTTTCGAGTTTAGTGCGCGCTTTATGTTCTTAGTCTATCTGCATATTGAAACTATTTCGATTCATTCAGTATTTTGTGATTATTATTGTTTGTACTTGTGTATTTTGAAAATGCCTGGATTTAAATGTGTTTATTTGCACTGATCTGAAAGAAGTGGTGGGAAACATATTATTTAGATTTCCAAAGGATGAAGTAAGGTATGTATTTGATAATACTGTTTCCTATAATTAAAAATTGGCATCTTCTACAAATTTAATAAACGGGTCACATTTTATAAAATGAAGTCGATGCCTGTTTATCATAGCCTTTTTACTTACAAACGGTTGGAATTTTTGAGCTGAATTGTCGTACAAATACAGTGAAATATGAGAACCAGAATACAGAGGTTTAGTTAAAAATATAAAATGTTTTCGACAAATATATAAATCAAATGTTCGATATTTCTAAAGTAAGTTTCCTAGTGCTGAATCGCATTTGAGTTTATTGTCAATGGGTTTCCAAAATGTTTTTGTTGTGTTTCTTGGGATCAAAAATTTTGGGCCAAATCTGCTGGAAGAAAAGATTTTTCGGGAAAAAGAATCCCACGAATTATAAATTGTGCGAAAATCACTTTGAAAGTAAATTTGTGTATAAAAGTACTGCTGGCTTAAAGCGTCTTTATGATCATGCAGTTCCAACACTGTTTTGCGGTCCATTAAAAAGAAGTTACGAAGATACTTCTTCTGTTGGGCCCCCAAAAAGATCACTGTATTATCAGGTAAGTACCAAATCATATTTTGCTTCTTTACTAACCAATTTTTTTTCCTTTATTGTAAAAATCCCCTTACTAATTTTAGATATATGGCGGATGCCCTTCAAAACCAAAACCCCGTCCTTGACTCTACATATATAAAACCGTCTAAAAAAAATTAACAGGAAAAAATATTTTTTTTTTTTTGGCCCAAAAATCAGATAAAAAAATATTTTATGTTTCCTGGGTACTTTAAAAGAGATTTTTTTTACTTTTAGACCTATTAACAGTTGAAACTCCATCGCCCAGTTCCAGGGTGGAATCTCCTCTGCTATCGGTTGCTTTGACATGAACACCAACAAGTTTAACCTCCAACACTCCCCGCAAAACTAGGCTAAGATATAAAGTAAATTTGTTTAAAAAAATTATATGCCAAAACAATCTATTATCGAAAAACAAAAAACTGTCACAGTTTAAACTTCAATAGTTTGTGCGACAAATTCCCAGCAAACCACTTTCCAAAATTTGGGAAACTTAGTGTTTACTGAAAAAAAAGGGCAAAGGCAAGACGGTATAACAAAAGATTATAAAAAATTTGTTCTAACGCTGTACTTTTGGGCCCAAAAACGTATAAATTATAAAAAAAATAATTTTACCAACAAAGCTTTTAAATTAATGACCCGAAATTTTATTTGTAAACCTGGGTTAGAAAATGAACATATTTTCAACTCCTTAAAAAATGAAAATAAAATCAAAGTTGGAGTTTGACAAATACTGTAATATTTGCATAGATGAGACTTCCCTCAAGTCAAACTTATACTTTGATACTGGCCGAGGCAAAATTATTGGTTTACATGACATAGGAAATGATACAAACGACTCTCTTGTAGCTCAGAATGTAGCTGTATTATCAGAGGTTTGTTTCATAACTGAAAACAAACCACTGATACTTTTTATTAACACCCAATTTAAGGCTCCAGATATTCGAGTTGTACTTAATGATGGTATTAATAAATTATCAAATGTAGGGTTTAAATTTTAAGGTCTTGTTACTGATATGGGATCTAATTTTATTCAGCTTTCAAATTTATTAAATGTTACCCCAGATAATCCGGGAAATTTCCCCTAGGTAACTTTAATCTTTTATATTTTTTTTATACTCCCCATTTAGCAAAAGGAACCAAAAGTAATTTAATGCAAAATATATTCTGTTTCCCCCAAAAAAAAACACATCCGGGAATTTTATTGAAAATTTTTATATCGAAAATAAAAAGTCGCCTTACAGATGCGCCCAAACTTACCGATGCTCATATTTACCCATCTAACTTTCAGAAAATGAAAGTTAATGTATCTGTACAAGTCCTTAGTAGAACAGTAGCTTGTGGAATGCAAACTCACATGAGTTTGGGAATTTACCGCTGGGAAACTAAAGCCACTATTGAGGTTATAGAAAAATTTGATAAGTTGTTTGAGTAAAATTTTGATATTAATCATCCAAACCAGTACAAAACTGTATTTAAAGGTTTTGATTTTTAAATAACCAATTTAAATGAAATGGGTTATTTCTATATAACTAAAATAATAATAAAAATGGCCAGGACATAACCTCTAAATGTCGATTTCGTACCGGCTGGATGATAAAATAAAGGGGGTTCTAGCTCTTTGGGAGGCAGCAGCTCTCTACGTTAGGGTTTAAATATATTAAAACAAGAAGAATTAATCAAGACTGTCTCGAAAATTATTTCGGCAGTGCAAGACAACCACAAGGGAATTCCGTCAATCCAACATCTATAGAATTTCAACGGGCTTTTTGAAAACTTTTGTCAAAGTTTTTTTCATTCAGCCATATGAATTGTGACGACGACTTGGGTGTTCTTTTAGAACAATTAAAAAGCTCAAAAAGTACTATTTTCCAGAAAACTATTACCCCAGCAAATAAAATTAATGCAATAACTCTGCCCGATTATGATTACAGAAACGAAAACTTGCCCACGCATAATGCCCATGTCTGTGGCTACTTAATTAATAAGGCTCTTAAAATTCATCATTGTGCTATTTGTTTTCAATTTGCAAAAAAGTCCGATATTGTAGACAACACCAAATTATTTTTGCAGTTTAAAGCGTATAATAATGAAAATGATATCTATGAGAGTTTAGAATCGCCAAATGAGAGGTTTGTCCACTTTATTTATAAATTAAAAAATATATTTTTAACGTTATTTGACGAACTTTGTACGAAGGAAGGAATTTCACGTACGTTCCTTGAAAAAATGAAAACTGTAGAATTTATGCACCCATGCGACGAGTTCCCCCTAGAGTATATAATAAAATTATTAATAAGACTAAAAATATTTTACACTATAAAATTTGTTAACCGAGATTTATGTAGTTCAAAGAAAACAGATAAAACAAATAGAAAAATAGAAATTCTGTCTCATTTGTGATAAAATATGGATTTTTATTAAATAAATATATAGCATTGGTGCGGTAAATCTTTACCCTATTTACAAGGTCACCGAAATCGCATCACTTTTATTAGCGCGCTTTCGCATCTGTATTTGTGGTAATTTGTGGTTTTGGTAAGAGAGCAAGGGGGTTTAAAATGGTAAATTGGTATTATATATTAAACAAATTTAATGCAAAAGCAGTGGCGTAGCGTGCCTTGGCGGGGCCCCGTATAAAAATTTGTTTCAGTTCAGTTAGAGAGGCCCCGAACTTCCCGCTTTCTTTGTTCCTTCATCACTAGAATGTCAAGACTATGGAATCTGCTGCCCGCAGAAGTTTTTCCTGCTCCTCCCAATCTCCAATTATTTAAGTCCCGTGTGAACAAAGTCCCTCTTAAAACGCTTAAGACACCCACGATACGTTAGTACTTAGGCATCAGCCTTCGTGGACTGTGCCAAGATAAAAAAATGACAATTATCTAACTTATTGAAAAACTAAGTCTAAGTTAAATTTTTAACGGGAATAAATTCTTTAAGGTGTTCTAAATACACCATAATTTTTTTTGTTTTTCAATTCAAATTCATTTTCACCCTAAAAAAAATATTTGGTCTGATGTACTCTGTTTTGACCCCGAGCGTGCAACTAAAAATGTCGCGTGGAGGCCTATTTTCAGCATTAAATTAAAATTATAAATATTGGAGATAAAACTCCGGGAGTTGCAACTTTTTATCGGAAAGTTTCTCCTTTTTAAGGATCTTTTTTGCAATTTCCGCATCTGTTATGGTTTTCAAGTTATCATCAAAAATCGAAATGGCTTTTTTTTTCGTTTTTGTTAATAGCAATAGCAATTTTTATTGACAGAAAAAAAACAAAACGCCTTTCTCAGATTTGCATTCCGCGTCGACTGAGCTATCGCTCGTATTTTTTGAAGCCTTCCAACTATTTTTCGCAGGAAACACACTTCTCGACTAGACTAGATCGGTTGCGGTTTACTATTGAATTGTTATTAAATGATTTTAGTTTAAGGATTTAAAAAATTATTTTAAAAAAGTTATCTTTTATATTAGCCGTCAATAAAAATTAACCGTATTAGTAATATGGAAGCTTAAAAGTAAAAAATGTAAAAATATTTTTTAATATCCGTTTTAAGCTTTCCCTATAACTACTGTAACTTAAAAACCCTACATTTCGAAACAAAGCATTTTTTAGTATTTTACTTACCTCGGAGGTCATCATCATTACTTCCCGTTTTCTTAACGTATCTAATATCATGCAGATAATCTGAAATATAAAAATAATATAATTACAATTATTGTGTACAGAGTTAACGGCTAATGTAAAGAGAATATACGAAACATTGCCAGATGTAAAGATAAATATTAGAACATTTTTGTTTATCTTTCTCAAAAGGCAAGTCTAAGTAGGGTAGACCGAGGCAAATCGAACCAATGGGTAAATCGGATCAAAATAAGAAATCCGTTAATATCTTGAAAAACGCATTGACAACAACATTGACGCAAACGCAAGTGACTGGCGTCTTACGACCCTCTTCCGCTCCGCACCTCCCGCCATAGTAGTGATTCGATTATACTAGTATAATCTGTCTCAAAGTATATCGCTATGGCTTTTGACGGACAATACCGCAATAAACCTTAGCGATTTTATTACCTATTGTCATTAGGTGCAAAACAAGTTGGCAAAAATGGGTATGAAACTTTAATCAGTAGAGGACTAATTAAATAAGAAGCTTTAAAAGAAACCTGTCTTCTTACAAAAACTCCAATATCATCGATAAGGGATATTATTATTAGTGAAGAATTGAACAAAAGAAAAAAACTTAGTGTTTTTCAATCTCTCCGTATAGACAATAGTGATCAAGACCTACTAAGAAGGAAAATATATTGTCTTTATGAAAGCGGAGTTGTTCCTAGCTTGGATAAACTGAAAAAGAAGCTAGACTAAGACGAAACCAATATAAATATTAGCCGTGCCCCCCTCCATAGAGTTAAATACCACAAAATAGACAAAAGACAAGTAGCAATGGAATCGCACAGATTACGCACTTGGAGATTTAATAACCTTCAAGAAATGAAAAGATAGAGGTCAAAAAACAGACCCATAATTTACTTTGATGAAACATAGTTCGATACACACGACACAGTATCCAATGGATGGGTTGATTCCAGTCAAAACTGTCAGACGAAAGCACTTTCAAATAAAGGAAAACGCATTACCATAATACACGCTGGTTCAGAAGACGTCCCAAACTGCTTGCTGTTGTCTGCAAAAAATATTAAGGATTCTAGCTTGGATTATCATGAGGATACAAATGCAGAACTTTTTGAAAAGTGGTTTTCAAATTATCTTTTAAAAAATATTCCAAACAACAGTGTTATTGTCATGGATAACACAAGCTACCACAGCCGTCTGCTACACAAAGCACCAGCTGTAAGTTCAAAAACTGAAATCCAGGATTTTTTTTATAAATGATATTTATTTTAAATTCAGTCACAAAAAAGCGCAACTTTCCTAAAATTATATGCAATTATAAAACAATAAGTATGTGATAATTTGGCTGAACGGGCTGGGCATACTGTCTTACGTCTTCCTCCGTATCACTGTATGTTTAACCCCATACAACATTTGTGAAACCAAGTAAAAACTAATATCAGGGCAGAAAATGTTACACCTACTTTAAGTTCCAGTGTTATAAATTTGATAAAAAATGTAATTAATAACATACCAGTTGAGAGCTGGAAAAATTCAGTACAGCACATTATAAAAATTGAGGACTCTTATATTTCTATACAAAACAACATAAATCCTATAGTAATAACAATGATGACTCTGATAGTGAAACAGAATTAGATTTAGATATTTAGATTAAAAATGTTATTATACATAGATAATATAGTTATAAATTTATTAAAATATATATTTAATTTCTTAATGTAATTTTAAGATTATACTTACCTAAATAAACAATAAATTATAAATTATTATATTATTAGAGTCCTTCCCTAATGTTCTGTCCTTTAATACCTACTGATCCGCAGTTTTATTGTTGTCGGCAGGTATAATCCATAAATGAAGGCAAAAGCTAACACGGTATACTTTGAGACAAACCATACATAAGTGTCAGCGCTGCTTATATGTCTTACATTGTTAGGGAAGGGGCCTATTTTAGAAAACATTTTAGTTTTTAGGCAAAAACGTTTAGGTTAGTGTGTAAAATATTTGTTTAAAAAAAAGTCTTTAATATGGGGTTATTCGGATCACGTCGTCGGGGGCGAATTAGATCACTTTTTTAAAATGATTTATTTTATATTTGGGGTTAATGACACATTTCTATTTTGTTGTAGATGGTTCTCACGTACAAAATAAAAACAAATGTGGTTGAATGGTTCCAAGAAAAAATGACAGAAGCCGCAAATAAAGTCCTGAACAAAAAGCTAACCTTACGTCGCCGTCAGGCTGCTGAGATTTATAATATGCCATACACAAACTTGCAAAGAAGAGTGTCTTTCTCCAGAAGTGCCATTAAGACCCATTATGGACAGCCACTCTTAGACGAGAATGCTTAAAAGCTTTTACATGCTAAGAAAAAACTTAAGACTGATAAAAACTCTGTAGAAAAAAAAATAAGACTGATGACAAAAACATGTGAAGAGGAAGAAAAGTAAAAGTACGCCTGAAATAAGAATAAAACCAGAGAGATTAGCATTGTATATACTGTTTAGAAAACTTCATTTATGAGATGATTGGATTTAGTACCATCCATGCAAAGAATTGTGCCACGATAACTGTACTGAAATGGCAAGGAAAAAAGACCCGTATATATGTGATTTATATGCTAATATAATTAATATTGATCTTTATTCATTATTTCAATTTTATAATGATTTTAATCTTTGTAGGGTTAAGAAAATTTTGATTTAACTACAGGGTGCCACAGATTCGAGTGCATGCATGGGGATCTCGGAAACCGTAAGAGATACGAAGTCGATTAAATTATGGCAAAGTTGCGCATTTAGGTGCCCAACAACAGGCCGATTAGAAAGTTGTAAATTTCCGAGTACTTCCGGAGATATCCGGAAAAAAACCGAAATTTGCTGATTTCGTTTTTATTTTTTTCTGGCGTTATTTAAAGAGATATGGAAAAACAAAAGACACTTTCTTGTGGCCACTTTTTAAGCTCTACAAAACAGCGTTAAGAGATTTTCTGTACGACGTTTCGTTTTCGTTAGACCGTCATCAACTTTATTTTTTTAAATACGGAGCTGGGTTTTTTATTTAATTTTTTGAACCTCTTATTATCCCAATTACAAAAATGTATAACACTTAATATTTATTAACAAATATGGAACGCCCCTATAAGAAATGATGTGCGTTCCTTGTCTTACTCATTGTCTCTTATGGAAAATATGTTTATTTAACAGAAAAATATTAAGTGTTATACATCATTGTAATTGGGATTTTAACTGCTTCAAAAAAATGCAATAAACAATTAAGTGCCGCATTTAAAAAAATAAAGTTGATGATGGTCTAACGAAAACGAAACGTCGTACGGAAAATCTCTTAACGCTGTTTTGTAGACCTTAAAAAGTAGCCATGAGAAAGTGTCTTTTGTTTTTCCATATCTCTTTAAATAACGTCAGAAAAAAATTAAAACGAAATCAGCAAATTTTGGTTTTTTCGGATATCTCCGGAAGTACTCGGAATTTTACAAATTTCTACTCGGCATGTTATTAGGCACCTAAATGTGCAACTTTGCCATAATTTAACCGACTTCGTATCTCTTACGGTTTCCGAGATCCCCATGCATGCACTCGAATCTGTGGCACCCTGTATATATTATGTACGTTCCCATTCGCCCCGAGGATTGGGGCGATTCGGATATTTTAGTTTTTTAAATCAGTTTTTGTTTGGTTGATATTTTTAAAAATTAATAAACAACTAAGGATTTAAAATGTTTATTGTGTAGCTGAATAGTTATTAAATACCATTTGGTCAATAAAAGTAACATATATTATACTTAAGCATTGTTTTCATATCCTCAAAAATTTTTTCCGATTCGCCTTGGTCTACCCTACTAGGTACCAAGGGCACTGGATATTAGAATGTAAGTATCCTGTTTTTACCAGTTCCGTAAACGATGTACAGGGGAATCTAGCCAGGACTGAACAGGGCCATATTTGTTGGCTTGGATTTATATAGGTTAAAAAAAGGTAATTTTTTTCAATTCGTTATTAAAAAAAAAACAAGACTGGAATGTCTCTCTAGCAATTATTGCTATTTCTGTAAGGTAGGTGCGGGTAATAAGACCTGTCGGCCAATAAGGCCTAAGTTTCAAAAATCCAATTTAAAATGATCGGTGCCCCTGCAGGTCACATACGCATATAGCTAAGACTAACAGATGACACTTCAGGCTTGTAGTCGCGCGTTAGCTCCGTCGCTGTCATCAGTATAGCATCATTAATAGTGAGGGTGGGGTTGGGCAGCACGAGTTATGAAAAATAGTCCAAATAAATCGTAAGTATTTTAGATATAAATTTGCAGTATAGTATTCTAATATTTTATGCTTTTATAACATGTTATGTTTGAAAAATGTATCGCGGTCCAAAAAGGATTTATTTATTTTTTTGTACAGGGTCTTTCATTATATTTACGTGGCTTCTGGGGCCTTTATTTTTAAAGACAGAAAAAAATGTTTTAAATAAAAATTGTGCGATTTTTTTCATATTATCTTTTGAAATTATTAGTAAAAAATATCGCAATAAAAAAATGGTAAAATATAGGCAAGTTGTACTTTTTTAAATGAAACACCCTGTATTATATGCGCTACAACGAAATATTTTTTTTTTGGATTTCAAATATATATACATCAAGGATATTTGGATGAACCATTTTGAGATATTTTAGGTTAAATTACTAATAAATTACAAAAAAACTTTCATATTAGTATCAAGAAAGCCATGGAAACAATAAAATTGTTATGTTGCTGAATTTGGTGAGGGTTATATCTGGACCAAAAATGTTTATTTTTGTGACTAAACATTCCTGCTAGAGTAAAGGAAGACTTGTCGGTGAATAGACTTGTATTTAAAAACTCTGGATCTTGCTGCATAAACCTAGCTATTTCCAATTCATACTTAGGTCGGTCCTGTATGTTTTGTTCAGGAAGATTCTGAACGGACATAAATTTATAAGGATAAAATTTGTAAAATTTTAAGGTTAAATAAATTTTATAATTTGTTTTATTAAGTTCAGATGCCCCATCCAAGATTGATATTTCGAGATTTTCTAAAATTATTAAAAGTAGTGAGTGCTAGTCCAATAAAAAAAGTATAATATCCTGAAAAAACGAGGATATCCAAAACTTTGTTTCCATTTGGTGCTGCAGTCCTTTTCTTAATTTTAAAGCTTTTTCGTTCAATACACTTTCTTACTATGTATTTAATAGTATCTATAGATGGTACCCATTGTTAAGGATATAATGAGTAATATTCCCTTTGCACAGTCTTCACATTATTATTGTTACCATAAAAAAGACGCATAATAGCGATTTTTTGTTTTTCTGAATAGCCCATCGACAAAATAGCAAAACAAAACACTTTTAACAGTTAAAATGATAAATTTTAACTTTTACAATATCAATACGTCAAATTTATAAAAACAATTTAATTGTTTTTATAGCTTTCTTGATACTAATATGATTTTTTTTATATTTATTTATATTTTAAGCTTAAATATCTCAAAAATGGTTCATCCAAATGTCAATGTATATATATATATATATATATATATATATATATATATATATATATATATATATATATATATATATATATATATATATATATATATATATATATATATATATATTATATATATATATATATATATATATATATATATATATATATATATATATATATATATATATATATATATTATAATAATTTTAAGACGCGCGTCGGCCGGCCAAGCGATCGATTTAATACATTTATTCCCGAAATAATTCTTTTCTATCGAACGCTCGACAGCTATAGTTGTAGAGATCGAACGCTGTTAGAATAACACCGATACGTCACGGTTTTATACGGGTTTGCCATATGAGACCGTGACGTATCGGTGTCTTTCTTACAGCGTTCGATCTCTACGGTGTCGATTATTTACGACCAAAAAGTTTTTTTTAAACAAAATAATAATTATTAATAATGGATTAATCATTAAATGGTATCACCGTGGAAATCCTGATAGGGGAATTAGGGAATTATTTATTAATTTATTTCCAACCAGGCTTACCCTACAATTTTCACTATTCACCGAGAGAAAACATAAGACATGATAGTGCACCAGAAGAAAACAATGAAAGGGAAATGAAGGAAATTATAGTAGTGGCAAGTGTTATTAAAAATCCTACAATTTCATTAATACAATTGTACAACAGGTTAATTTGAGCAAAGGATCAGTGGAAAGAGTGCTTAAAAAAATGGATACCGATCCTACAAAGTAAGAAAAACCCATGAAATTTTCCCTGATGATCATTTTAGACGAATGCAATTTTGTGAAACTGTAATGGAAAATAACAATGAAAATTTTATAAGAGACATTGTTCTACATGGTCTCACCCAACAATTTTTTTCTCTGGAGTCACGTAAAATCACAAATTTATGGTTTCCAGGAAAATAGGGCTAATAATATACAAGAATTGCAATTACAAATTGAGAATTCTTTTAGGATTATTACCCCTAACATTCTAGCAAATGTCAGAAGGCGTTTTTATGACAATCTTGGTTATTGTTTGGCTCAGAAAGGTGATTTATTTGAGCATCTTCGATAACTTGAAAGATTTTTTTTTTTTTTATTCTATGAAGGCACATTAATTTATTTTTTTTTTAATATCTTCTACGTTCCATTATTTATTTGAGAAAATTCTTTTATTTTATTAGGAAAAACTGTTTGGTTTTTAAAACCGTAGCCAACGTTGCGGTCTCGTAAGCAACTAATTTTAAATTTATGGCTGATAAGACATCCGATCGAAGACGGTTGATGCTAGCTAGCTCCTGCTACTTGCCTACAAACACTGCATATTCTTACTAAAAATAAAAACGTAGTATACAACTAAACTGGGCAGATAACTCTTCCGAATTTATCACCGTACTCCTCACCAGTCCCAACCAAAAATGAGCCACGTGAGGAAATGAGACAGAAATTGAAATGCAAGCCACAAAATTATTATTGGTATTTTAGAATTGGGTACATCCAAAGACAATTGTAGTTACCACTATAGACACACAGAACAATGTAAAATTTTTGGTAATAGGTTTGGACGCTCGCTTGCTGAGATTCCTTGAAACGACGTCCACGAGAGAATATACGTGCACACGTGCTGTATAAACAGAAATTAGGAA